>APFE031350410.1:24229-74884 GCA_000404065.3 Pinus taeda
TTTCTTTTAATTTATTTATATATTCTTAATTTCATTTATTTATTTTTAGTTTTATTTATTTATTTTATTGGTCTTTCTATGTTTTGATTTATTTATTTTATTATTTATTATTTTGGATCACCATTATTTTTAATATTTTTAGTCTTGACTTCTTCTTATTTTCAATTAATTTTGTTTAGCTTTTATTGTTATTTCATTATTCTTATGCTCCTTTATATATATATATGTTTTGACGTTGTAACATGTGATGTTATGTTTCAATTGATTTAGTCATTATGTTTTTTATTAGTCTTATTTTAGCTTCATTCTTTATATTATTATTAATTATTTTAGCTCAATATTTATTAATATTATATTTTTGAACATTATTTAGTTTCTAGTATATTATTTATGACCACTTTATTTTAACTGTTTGACTCAATTCTCTGTTCATCGCTTTTAATATTTATTCTCTTGCCCAAATGAGACTTTGTATTTTAGTCCTCATGATGAACCACACTCGATGGTTAGAAACGCGTAGACATGAAAATTCCATTGTGATTTTTATCGAAATAATTTCATTTTACAAAATATGGATCACAAAAGTTTGAATTCAAAAAAAATTCTATCTTGTTTCGTGAATAATGGTGTACTCATCTGTGATTTGTTTGTGAGCGGTGTGCTTTAGTGATCTATCTAAGGTACTTACCCTGCAAATTCCTACATTTTGCAGCATGCTAAATCATAAACTTAGTGAAGAAAGAGTGAAGGAGATAGTATGTGATTTTGTTGAGATGAATGAGAATTGGTTTGTGATGTTCTCCCATATGATCTTGTTGGCATGAATACTAAACTCATGAGTCAGTATATTGACTTTGTTGTTGACCATGTTGTCTTTTTCTTTCCATTTGTTTTAAGAAGTTATCTACAACCTGAGCTTTTTAGTGTGTAACTTAGTGAACATGATTGTGCTTAACATTTTCCTTGCTAAGTTTATAAGGTGTTATTTTCTATGGTGACATTTTATTTTCTTTGTTTATATAGGTCATCTAGTCACATGGTGGCTACTATCACGCTACTAAAGAAAACTTGTTCGAGTTTCTTGATTTTGTGGAGAAAAATAGTAGACATTAATGTTGATGTTGAGGTATATATTCTATAAATATTTTGTAGTTTACTTTAGTTTATATTCCATTGTTCATCGTATTTATAGTTTACTTTGCATTTCGTCTTCTTTCATTTTCAGAAGAGGAAATCAATATTGCTGGATGTAAGAAGAAAAAATTGAAGAAATAGGAGAACAATAACACAGAGAGAAAAAACCAGAAAAAGAAAGAGAAGAGAACCGGTCTAGTGATTCCCTGAAAGCCAATATTTTGCATCAGACACACATGCAAACTTATGCTTAAACCTTTAGAGTTGGTGAATTCACCTGCAATGCCTTGACAACGCAATGTTAATGTTTTGAAGTAATGGAACACTATTTCATGTGTAAATTGTAGTCCAACCAATACTAAGTTGGAAACTCATATTATAATACATGACATTTTATATAATATAATTTATGTGGTGAAAGTATTTATAGATGCACTTGATATTATTTAGTATTGTAATTAACATATCTAACTCAACCTTTTCATATTAGTTGAACATGCACATTGTATGACATTTTTTTTAGTTTAATTGCAAAATCATACTAATTAATTTATGTTGATAAATAATGAACATATAAAATTAATCTAAAACAACTACTATAGTAGTTTATATTGATTAATGGTGAACACATAAAATGAATAAACGACTAAACTAGTCATCTATAATTAATATTAATAAAAGTAAATGAAAGGAATATAAACTACTAAATCAATCGTTTATATAATGAATATGAAAATACTAAAAAAAATAAATGACTATTGCAAATGATAAATTTGCGTTTACAAATAACGACTAAATTTTGCATATATATGACTATTAGTAGCTAATTTATAGTGTCTTATAACAGGACTGAAATTTAGTGATATTTATTTGGCAATTAATTGGTTTCAAACGATGACTAAAATTTGCATATATATGACTATTAGTAGTTGATTTACAGTATCTTATAACACAACTAGTATTTCGGTCATATTTCTTTGGTTATTAATTGGTTTTTTCGGGTGATCATATAGTAATATATTTTGTTGTAAATTTTCTCATCAATTGTGGCAATTAATGACTAAATTAATAACCAAATTTATGCCTAAATATATTAATAAACAATCAAATTGAGACAACCAATTAATGACTAAGATAAAAGCGACTAAAAGTTGGTTGCATTGTAAGATACTATAAATTAGCTACTATTGGTCACCGACCGAAAAATGGTTGTTTATATGCGAATTTTAGTTATTTTTTTGGTAACTAATTAGCCATTTTATACTAGTGATCTCTTTAACATAGGCGGGGTACTTCCAAATTGCATCATAAAGTGTATCACTACGATATGGCACTCGATGCCCTTGCAGGGTGAGGACTGCACCAATAACATAGTCTGAGGCATCTGTCTCGATTTCAAATGGTTGTTGCAGGTATGGTAGTGTGAGTACCAGTGCAGAGTAGAGGCAGTGCTTCAAATCAATGAACGCCTTATGTTGGGACTCAGACTAGGAAAACTTGGCTTTTGCCCCTCCCTTAGTAATCTGACTCAAAGGCCGAGTAAGGCCCAAAAAGCTGCAAACCTTCATTAGAGTGGTTGGGGCTGGCCAATCCTGAATGACTTGGATCTTATTTAGGTCCACATGCACACCACGTTCATCTATGATGTAACACAAGTATTAGACCTGGCTCATGCCAAAGGTGCATTTCTCCAAGTTGGAACACAATTTGTGTTGTCGAAGGGTTTGAAGGACCTGTTGAATATGTTGCAAGTGTTCTTCCCAACTCTTATTAAAGGAATATGTCATCCAAATAAAGCACCAAAAATGATTTGGTGAAGGGTCGCAAGATGTCATCCATTAGCCTCATAAAAGTAGTAGGGGAATTTTTCAACCCGAAGGGCATAGCCAACCATTTAAAAGGCCTTCAGTGGATTTAAAGGCGGTCTTCCATACATTTGTGGGCTCTATTGGAACCTGATGATAACCAATCTTCAGATCAATCTTGGTGAAATATTCGGCCCCCTTGAGTTGGTCCAGTAGGTCATCAATTTGTGGGATTGGATACTTGTTCCTGACAGTGATTTTGTTTAATATGTGATAATCAATGCAGAGCCTCTAGGTCCCATCCTTATTTTGTACAAGTACAATCGGGCTCCCACAAGGCGAGGAACTTGGTCGAATTTGAAATTTTTGCAGCAACTCCTAGATTTGTTGTTTCATCTCTTCATTTTCCAAAATGGAGTAGTGATATATCGGCTCATTGGTTGGAGGTGCTCCAGGAGTCAAATCGATTGAATGCTTGACTTGACAATGCAAGGGTACCCTTGTGGGTGAGGAGAATATGTCCCTGTATTCTTCCACGACTGTCCACCTGCTTCTACTACTTGGAGGAACCCTTCTCGGGGGCCATGGATGTGGCCACAACCTTCCCGTTACTTTGAGAGTGACCCAGAAAGAAAAAAAATTCCTAGTCTGGGAGATGACCTTACTGCATTTCTTAGTAGAGATTAAAGAGATAGTGGTAGGTAGGGCTACCTCCGACATCCTGTATAATTTAGTACCCAAAGAAATAATAACAGAGTGAGGTCTAGACTCATATAGTCGCTTCCATAAGTATGGTTTTCCTGATAATAGATCACAAACTTAAAGAGGATCGACATCACACAATACCTCATCTGTTAAGGGCTTGATGTTGTAAGGAAGGTGACACTGCTGGATGATGCAGAGATCTCATCCTTGATAAAGCCACCCGATGGTGTACAGTTGTGGATGTGTTGTAATTGGCAAGCCCAGTTGCTTCACAACCTCTACTGAAATGAGGTTCTTTTGGCTCCTGCTGTCAGCAATGAACTATAGCGGAGAACCCTTCACCCACATATGTGAGTGGAATAATCTCTCACCCTCTTCTGGATATTTAGGCTCAATCTTCTGGATCTTGGTGGTTGCCAAAATGGTGCTGGGCTTCGCGTCAATGATCTACTTTCCTTTGTCATTCCCATTTTCGGGTTCTGAATCAGAGTTGGAACCTGCGTTTGACTCAGAAGCCTTCAACTCAGCTACCAATGACTGCTTGGCCCGATACTCACTTGTGTTGTGAGTGGAGCTCTTATGGAACTCACAACACTTTCAAATGTCCTTCTTTGTCTTCGTGGTGTTGTTCTTTGCTTGCAGCTTCAGTAGGTTATCCCGCGTCGCCCCGCCTTGGCTTTTCTCTTTACTTTACGGTTTGGGGGCGTCTTTCCCTTGCTTCGATTCGCAGATCCAAAGTCTCGCTTTTTCTATTTAAGCTTATGCTCAATCTTGATAGTGTATCAGTACATCGTGCTGAGCGAGGAGATGTCCAGGAACTCCATCTCATCTTGGATGTACTTGGTAGGTAGTTGTGGTACTTGAGTACCAAATTTTTCTCAGAATCCTTGATACCCAACTTCGTGCGAAGGGCATGAAAAACATTGGTAAAATTCGGCATGTCTTGGTCCCTTCCCTATCACAGTGTGGTCCACTTTATGTATTTATCCTCATAGCTCCTGACAGGGTAGTACTTCTCCTTGATGGTGTTCCAGAACGAATTCCAAGTGGGTACAATCGAAAATAGTGAGGGTGTACTTTCATCCTTCGACTCATAGTAGGTTTCCCACCAGTCCTTGACGTGGGGGGCAACTTTGAGAAGAGAAAAAGTAATGTTTTCCTGGCTGGAAATATCTTGAACAGAAAAATATCCTTCTAGTAGGTTTAACCATTTATCTGTGACATTTGCATCTATTTGACCCTCAAATATGGGAATGTCAAAGTTAACTTGTACCTTAAAGGGCGTGTCATTTCCAGAGTAGTTGTTGGAAGTAGATGCGTCGCCCTTGGGTAGTTGCTGAAGGATTTGGGCAAAGTTGTCCATCATCGCGTTCCTTTTTCGCTCAAGGGCCTCTTTGAGCAAGATTTTGAAAGTATTTCCTGCCCCCTCGTCTTTATTTCTTCCACCGTGGGAGGCCGTTGGGATTTGCGAGGCTGGTCTTGCAAATGTTTGACCAGTTCAAGCCCTAACTCCTTATATCTTGACCTCATTAGGGACATGCAAAGAACAACAAAGAAAGATCAGACCGCTCTGATACCACTGATCTAAATTTAAACAGAAATGCAACAAATTATAGATATAACCATAAATATAAAGATGCAATAGAAATAACACTTCATTTCATTAATGTTAACCACTGAAATATGATTACAAACAGAATGGAAATAAGACTAGCTCGGGCAATGGTAGCTTATCTCTGAGAAGACATGTGTTGGTTACATGCCTCTGAATTGTGTTACAATGAGGCTCAAGGACCTATTTATTACTGAAAAACATGAGAAAATCCTAAACAACAAAAATCCTAACCTTAAGAGATGTAATGTGAAGATTTTGTGTGCCCCGTTGGGGTTAGTTGGGCAGCCAACTTCCTGGGATCATAACTTGGCCACATTATCTCTATTTGGACATATGATACCTTGTTGGAAAGGTCTCTCTTAGTACTATAGGTTTTTCCATAGGCCATCGGCCTACATTAGACTTCAAAAAAACGTCATTTAGGGGGTCAAACTGCCCCAGAAGTTCGGGACCCGAAAAAATGCTAAAAATATTAAATGCTGAAATAAATAATGAAACAAATGAAACCGACTAAAGGTCTAGGTGGAATAGATGGGTGGCCACCAATATCCACCTGGATCAATTTATTACCTCTTCATTAAACAATTTCTACCTCCTCCACCCCAACTCCATCAAGATGACTGAGTTTGGCACCTCCACTTTGATGGAACATCTTTCAATGAAGGGAACAATGTAGGGATTTTGCTCTATTCCCCTCATGGTAAAATGCATTAGTATGTGTTCAAAATTGATTTTGATTATACTAAAAATATTGCCAAGTTTGAAGCATTACTCTTACTCTTGGGAATTGAACAAGCTCTTATCTCAAGTTGCAAATGCCTAACAACATTTGGAAATTTGGAACTTATTGCTAATTTGGTTAGGAAATTCTATTACCCTTCTGACAAATTTATTAAGCGATACATGTAGGCCGTTGGCAGAAAATTTGTAAATTTCTTTCTTCCAATATCACACGTGTTCGAAGGGAAATAAATTCCCTATCCAATCATTTGGTTGTATATGATGCCAGTCATTTAAAACAAATATTGCGTTAAATGTCTAATTGTATTCTTTGTTCTTTGTACTAACCTCATCTCCCAAATAATGAAGAGGATTGGTAGGTATTTTCTAACGGTGAAAGCATTTGTTCTTTCATCCAAAATAATCCTTCTAATAAAAAGGAGATAATCTCATTGAAAGACAATAAGTATCCTAGTGGGCTTTCTCCTCTGGAAACTTCTCTCTCCCAAGGATGTGCTAAATACAAAGAAGGAACATAAGGAGGAATCTAAAAGAAAAATCAATCAAATTATGTTAGTTAATATTTGGAACCTGGGGAACCCATGATTTTACAAATAGGGTCCCAATGTTCCAAAGATGAGATGAAAAGGTTAATCGACCTTTTCGAAGAATTTAACGGTGTCTTTGTTTGGTCCTATAAAGATCGTCGTGGTTTTTATCTTGTCATTGTTCAATATGTTATCCCGATTAAAGGAGATGCTAAGCCTATTAAGCAAAGGAAGAGACTTGTAAATCTTGCTCAAGAGGCAATGATTAGGAAGGAGCACAAAAAACTACTTTTTGCCACATTAGTTTCCCTGTTAAATATTATGAATGGGTAGCCAATTTAGTTCTCGTTAGGAAGAAAAATGGATAGATACATCAATGTGTGGAATATCGAGCCTTGAGTAAAGCTAGTGTTAAAGGAAATTTCTGCCTTCCTAAAATGGGTCATATTTTGCATTAGGTTGCAAGTTCTAATATGTTGTCCCTCCTTTATTAATTCTTTGGTTACAACCAAATTTTCCTCAAGAAGGCTAACAAATTTAAAACCACCTTCATTATCCATTGGGGCACCTTCGCTTATGAACGTATTCCTTTTGGATTAATCAATGTTAGTGTTACCTTCAAAAGAGCTATGCAAACAACCTTTGATGACCTCATTTAGAAGATTATCCTTACCTATCTCAATGATTTAACCATCTATTATAAGAATCATTTTGATCACTTTGATCATGTCAGGAAAGTACTTCTCAGATGCAGGAAATATGGCATGTCACTCAACCCTAAAAAATATTCCTTCGACATAATTGAAGGAAAACTCCTAACCCATATTGTTTCCAAAGCTAGAATCAACAATAAAAAATCTACCAACCCCTAGTTCTAAGAAATAAATCTAATCCTTCATGGGAAAAATAAATTCTGTTCAAGGTTTTATCTGTGATTTTTTTAGAATCATTAAACCAATTCATAACCTTCCTTATCAAGATATAACTTTTCAATGGGATCATGTTGTACAAAGGTATTTCCTAGCCATTAAAGAAGCCATAGCTTGTACTCTTGTCCTAGAAAACCCTGATTTCTCAAAGGAATCATCATATACACTAATGCAACATAAGAATCCATTTCAAGTATTTGCATGCAGAAGAATGATCAAGGTGAGGAACACCCTATAGCCTATATGAGTCGAAGTTAATCAAATGATGAATTAAATACTCATTGATTTAAAAATATGCTTATGCATTTGTTAATCATATAGAAAAAATTTGACACTATATCTTGGTTAAGTATACAAAGGTAAGAGTCTCATTGCCTACTGCCAATTTTTTCTCTCTCAGACATTGCTATCTAGAAAATTGACACACTGGCTTGCTAAGATTCAAGAATGTGATTGAGTGAATATCACTTCAAATAAAGCTAAGGGTGGTGACCATTCACTTCTCTTGGCCCAACATCCTAACCTTGTGAAGTTTATAAAAAAATTATTCTTTATCAACCCTTTTTCTAATTAATGAGGACCAAATTGACCTTGAAAATCATCCCTAGTACAGAGATATAATATTTTATCTACAAAATGAAAGATGTCCATACAATGTTGATAAATCTCAATGAAGGAGAATTCATCTCATATATCCTAAATACTTAATAATTAATACTACACTATTTTGCAGATCCTTCGATGGACTTCTTTTGTGTTGTATAAACAATAATGCAACCAATAGACTAATGAAGGTTTCACATGGGTCAACTTTTTTCAACATGCACATTAACAGCCACTTTGTTGCTAAATCCATGACTCGCAAAATATTTTTTGGTTTCTACATTCTGATTATATTTAGGGAAATCTACAAGTTTTCCAAAATTTTGATGAATGCTAAATATTTGTCGGGAGAGAGAAATTCTCTGTGTTTCCCTTGCAACCAATTATCCCATATTTTCCATTTTCGAAATGGGGATTGCAATTCATAGGCTCTATTAATCCACCATCATCTATTGGTCACAACTTTATCTTAACTGCTACTAACTACTTTACCAAGTGGGAAGAAGTAGCACCTCTAAAAAATGCTAGAGATGAACAGGTGATTAAGCTTCTTGAAAGTAATATATTTTCTAGATTTTGCTTTCCCCTTAAACTTATTTCTGATAATGGACTAACATTCATCTCTACTAAATTTACTGAATTTTGTGCTAAATACAGAATCAAGAATTCCACATCATTGACCACAAGGTAATGGTTAAGTTGATTCCACCAACAAGAACTTAATCAGAATCCTTGACAAAATCATTAATAATAAGCCAATAAATTGGCATACTCTGTAATATGCCTTATGGTCAAACAAAACCCCAATAAAATCTAACATTCAATCTTCACCTCTCTAACTTGTGTATGGTTAAGAGGTTGTTATGCCTATAAAACTTGAATTAACCTCCTTACAATTAGCTCTCTAGGCTAAAGAATTGAGTTCAACAAACATACCTCAAAAAATCACTGCATTGTAGGCACTAGGAAAGAGAAATCATTCAGTAAACCATCTAAAAATAAAATGCAAACCTTTAAAAAATAATTTGATAAAAAATCCAAAATGTCAACTTCTAGGTCGTTCAAGATGTCCCACTATAAGATTATGTTCATGCCAAAAAGGAAGAACATTCTAAATTTTAGAAATTTCCGAATGGTCCCTTTTTCATTTATGCCATTGTAGGAACTAATTCCTATCTTCTTAAATATAATAACAATCACCTCCTCCCTTACACAACTAATGGTTCTCACGTCAAGCCCTACGTTAAGGCTGATAAGGAATAGAACAATGCCTTTTTATTTTGCTTTGGTTCTTTTATTTTCAGTTATTTTCCTTTCTCTTATTTTCATGTAACTCAACTTTGCATTCCTATTTTAATTTCCGATAAGTTATTTTTCCTGCTCTTTGATTATTTTTGTTTTACATTCCTCCATTTCAGGCCTTTTTGCATTAGCCATGCTTCAGTACAACTATATTATTATTATAGTTGTAGTTGGGTGCTTCACTATATTTTTATTCTTTTGATATTTTTATGCTAACGCCCTATACCTTTACCTTTGATCAACTAATAAATTCAAACAAAAAAACATGATGCCTTCTATTTGTATGAAAATATGATTCCGCTATACTACTATCCATTTCCTCATCTTTACCTACATAGAACACTACATGTTATTCCTCTTTCCCTACCTACCCCATATGGAAAATTGGTTACTCTCTTTATCACTGCTAAAATATTCATTTAAATACCCTAGAGATCCCGAGTTCTGGTTTACTGCTCATAATTTTCGTTGTGATAAAAATGGCTAAAGCAACACAATTACAGAAACTCAATCATATATTATGCACAAACGGTGTATGTGCAAAAACACTCACACACAGATTTACATTCAGATTACTCTATTAAATAGAGTTTTTGAGATCCAACTTATTCCTAATTTAGAAAGAGTGGTTGAGAGAATTTCTCAACCATTATAAACTAATTTCTAAAATATGGAATGTAAGCATTAACTCCAACACGTTGTAGAGTTAACAGAATGTTAACATGTCTACCTCAAAAAATACAAACCACTGCTATACATTACAATTTTTCCTCTTGAAAACAAAGAATTAAAAGTTTAAAAACTAAATTATAACAAAATGGTAGGTGGGGTCCCCTCTCTTAGGGTGAATAAGGTGATAAGAGTACAAATCCGGCTTTTGTATGCGAAGGTTGTTATCATACGATCGTGTAGAGAAAATAGTTTTTCCTGTTTCAACATTCATTGATGTATGAAAATTACATTGAAGTTTCATTACGATAACTACTCATTCACCAAGAAAGAGGTATTTTGAGAACTTCTTTAATGTTATGATTCATTCAATTCAAAAATCTCTCATAGTGACCACCAATAGCATAAGGGAGCTAAATGTGAAGTTTTAAAAGAAAACATAACAAATTTCAAAAGGGGCATGATGGTCAACTCATACACGAACTTGAGAAGGGGTACCTTAGATAAATTTCAAAGCGCATTTACGCACAATGCAAGGTATGAGTCTTTATCTTTTTTATTGAACACATGGCAAGGGTAATCAAACATTTATGTTTATTGGTATTACAAACCCCAAGTATATGGGAAAGTTTCACAAGTAACATGACACACGAGGCACAAAAGGCATTATAGTATGTAATATTTATAACAATCACGATGATTTGTGGTTTGGAATTTGATGTCGAGATGTATGAACATGTGAGTTTTGGGTATATATTCAAATTTTTTTGGGGGGGCATATGGTACAAATATAATCACATAACATTGATATACATTTCAATTTGGTTTAATGTCAAACGCATGGTAATATTTGATATGTTATTTGATAAGCACTTCCTCCCACCACTTTGAAATATGTATGAGATTGTTTGGTACAATATTTTAATGTTGGGAAGCTAAATGAGTAAACACATGAGACATGCTCTAAACCTGGAGCCGAGCTTCGAGCCACCACCTACATGAAGGGAGTAACTAGGTCTCAAGGCAAGAATTGGTTGTGTAGTCTTGTAGCACTTATGAAAACCCTCATTGAGCTCATCAAGAAATGAGGGCACATCAACTATTTCCAACTGCATTCACTCACCATTTAAGCTTTGGAAGAAGGTATGCACCATTCTTGCTTTAGTTTTAAAAAAAATGGTGGTCTTCTGTATTTATATCTTTCTATTGTTTACTTTGGTAGGTTTGACCCCATCCACATTATTTTCCCCATCACATTCTTCCCGCTTTGGTTTATTTTCGCTTTGCATGGATATAAAATCATGTATTCTTAAAATATATTGCTATTAGCGCTTGTTGCTAAAGTGAATCCATTAGTGACCAATCCATAAATTTGATTCTATCCATGATTTCAAAGACAATGCTCAACCATATCTTGAATCATGTAGTTGTAACTCACCTTTCCAATTCATTACAAATAGAAGAAGATACCCTTCCCATTGTGCAAACTTCTCACTGCATGGGTAATACTATCTACTCATTTTGATTGTTTCCCTCCATAAGAAAGGGAAAAAAAGGTCGGGTTTATGGCTCTTATTGCTAACAATAGGGCATAATTTTGTGACTAGGTTCCTAATACCACTCCTCATAATAGTTGTGTAGAATTTTGTAGAAATTTTCCTACAAATCAGCTAGCTTTGATACCATGTAGAACATTTTCTACAAATCAACTAGCTCTGATACCATGTAGAAATTTCCCACCTGTAGATCAACCTGGTAATGCAATGTACTAAAGCAAAACACTTGATCTACTTCTACAAACAATTTATCGGAAGCTTAATCAACCATGAGCAACATCAATAAGAACACATATAACTGATAAGAAGGAATCAATCACACATAACATAGAAGAATTTACCCAGGGAAAGCACCTGCCTAAAACCCCATCTCTGTATTATCATACAAGTGGAAATATAGTCTGGATTACACAAAGCCTTAGCTCGGGAAGCTATCTAGCTCTCAGTACAATCCCTCTGCTGCTCATAGACAGTCAAAGGCTTCTCACAAACCTTCTCCTCTGCCCTCCAAGCATCCTATTTCCTTGTACAGTTTCCTTGGGGTCCAGTGCTGCCACCTATGTGAATTGGCCTCTTCACACACTCACTAACCTTTGATCTAACCACACAAACTTGAAGGGGATAAATCCTCATCATGGATGAGCTTCCTTTATAGGAAATATTCATCCAACTGATAGTACTCTGTCCCTTCACTGATCTCAACCGGGTCTCTGTCTGAACTGACATGCATGAGTTATTTAAGCTATAATATTCAGTTATCTGAAAATACCAGTTGTTACATGCATGCAAGCATTAACAAATTGAATCTCATTCATTTAACAACTTGGTAAATTAATCTAACTAGAGTTGGCTCAGTTAACTGAGCCAACTAATTACAATTCATAATTACAACCCATCCTTATCTCTTTAACTGATGGATAAATTCATCAATTAATAGATAAATTGTTGCATGTCCTCACATAGACTTCAAGTTTAATTTTCCAGAACTAATTAACTCATGGAGATTAATTAATTAATATTTTAAACTGCTAGTAAGACCAAATTCGTTTTTACTTCCTATAGTTAGACCAAGGACTGCTAAAAATAGGAAGGGACCCAGAAATGCTATTTTTAGAAGTTTCTATTTTTAGCATTTTCACCTCTCACCCAGGGTGGCCAAAATGCTCATTGGCCAAACTGCTATTTTTAGACATGTTATTTTTAGCATATCTATTTTTAGCACTTTCTAAATTTAGCATTTCTTGTTGCACACTTTTCAACACTCCCTCTCAGCAAGAAAGGCTTCCTCTCGAACCCGATCCTGTAACTCTGGAATGTTCTGCATACAACACATCCACCAGGTCCGCTTGCTCCAACAACTCTTGGAACAAAATCACTCCCAAATTACCACTCTGTTGGGCTAGAAACATACTCTGATGCTGAAACTCTACCTGCTACTGACAAGTGCTCCCTCTCTGACCTCTGCGCTACTACAACATCTCCATGCATCTCGCACCATTGCACCCTTCTTTGTGCTACCCTACACTGTGCAACACACTTGTTCCTCTCGCATTGCTGCAGCTTGCATGCTCTGTGTTGTCCTGGGATTCCCTGCACTGTAGCTCTCTCTGTCGCTTCATCTGCATCCGTCTCTACCCAATCAGTCAATTCTTGCTACTCCACATCGGGGCTCCCATAGCAAGGTCTCATCGAAGAGGTTGGGTACCTCAAGGATCCTACCCCTCCTCCTTGGGATGATCACTCTATATCGCCCCACCTCCTACCTAGAGGTATGGCTGCATGTGATCCCTCAGCCCACCTGGGTCGAAGTTCCCCCTACTGGAGGTCTCCACATGAATAGATGTCTCTACTCGATCTCCACTTAGCTTCCCCTGTTGTGGCTGCTCCACCACCTCCTGAAGCTACTGCACCAATCGTGGCTCTTCCACAATTGTCTGAGACTTCTTCTGGCACTGCATGTTGAGAGGTAATATACTCTCCCTCTCAACCACCAAGTCTCTAATCTTTGCCTTGCTCCTGAAGGCTTTGCATGCATCTTTTACCTCAAGTGCATACCGGTTCTTGGCTAGCACACCAATCTATTTCCACTTTCCCGCCAGCACGAAATTTTCTAGAAAAAGAGCTGATTTTAAATCAGCAATATTGCCCTCATCCGAACTCCTATTTAGCCGATTTGTTTTTTTGGATTTTAGGTATTTTTCCACAACGAATCCAAATCTAGTATTTATTTCTAAAAATTTTGTACATCAATTTTCAGATTTGCTGTACAAACTCTCGGCCCAAAACTCAAAGCCTTGAAATCTCCTCTCAGTATACTGTTCTCTCCTTGATCATCTGTGCTCTGATACCATGTAGAATTTTGTAGAACTTTTTCTACAAATCAGCTAGCTTTGATACCATGTAGAACTTTTTCTACAAATCAGCTAGCTCTGATGCCATGTAGAAATTTCCCACCTATAGATCAACCTGGTAATGTAATGTACTAAAGCAAAACACTTGATCTACCATGAGCAACATCAATAAGAACACATATAACTGATAAGAAGGAACCAATCACACATAACATAGAAGAATTTACCGAGGGAAAGCACCTGCCTAAAACCCCATCTCTGTATTATCATACAAGTGGAAATATAGTCCGGATTACACAAAGCTTTAGCTCATAAGCTATCCAACTCTCAGTACAATCCCTCTGCTACTCATAGACAGTCAAAGGCTTCTCACAAACCTTCTCCTCTGCCCTCCAAGACTCCTATTTTCTTGTGCAGTTTCCTTGGGGTCTAGTGTTGCCACTTATGTGAATTGGCCTCTTCACACACTCACTAACCTCTGATCTAACTACAAAAACTTGAAGGAGATAAATCCTCATCATGGATGAGCTTCCTTTATAGGAAAAATATTCATCCAACTGATAGTACATTGTCCCTTCTCTGATCTCAACTGGTTCTCTGTCTGAACTGACATGCATGAGTTATTTAAGCTATAATATTCAGTTATCTGAAAATACCAGTTGTTACATGCATGTAAGCATTAACAAACTGAATCTCATTAATTTAACTACTTGTTAAATTAATCTAATTGGAGTTGACTCAGTTAACTGAGCCAACTAATTACAACTCATCCTTATCTCTTTAACTGATGGATAAATTCATCAATTAATAGATAAACGGTTGCATGTCCTCACATAGACTTCAATTTTAATTTTTCATAACTAATTAACTCATGGAGATTAATTAATTAATATTTTAAACTTCTAGTAAAGCCAAATTCATTTTTACTTCCTATAGTTAGACCAGAGACTGCTAAAAATAGGAAGGGACCTAGAAATGCTATTTTTAGAAGTTTCTATTTTTAGCATTTTCACCTCACCCAAGGTGGCCAAAATGCTCATTGGCCAAACTTCTATTTTTAGTAGATCTATTTTTAGCACTTTCTAAATTTAGCATTTCTTGTTGCACACTTTAAAACAAGTCATTAACAACAACCACTATGGATATAGTATCCCACACATACAACGAGATTTATCCTCATGCAAAGATGCAAACCAAGTTTAGAAGTTTAGCCCATTTTCACTTCCATTGACATTCCTGGAAAAGAATATGATTGAGCCTTCATGGCATACAAACATACTTTGTCTTCATAAGGTACTTTAGCTTAAGCTCTTACATCAACCCAATAGTTTTCCCTTTACCCTTACATATTCTTCTCAGTCAATGGCTACAATAATGTTCATATTTTCGGTAAAACACTATGATTATATATAAGTGGAATATAAATTCTTATTTCTCTCACAGCATCAAAATGAAATAATTCAGGGCCTCTATTGTCAAATTGCATCTTATCTTTGACTTACCAATACATTTTTCATATCCTTTAATATGGATTCTTAATGATGCATCTCGCCTTGTTTTTCACTGCACTAAATCCTTGATTCCCCTATTCATAATTGTGGCACTGAATTTCGTTATGTGATGCTTTAAATTCATTACCCATGCATTACATAATTCATAAATAAAATACCCCTACCTAATCTAAAAATAATCTTAATCTCCTTTGGCACATGAATTTCTTGCCTATTGTACACATAAATCTTTGTACCCTATTGCGAAAAAGTTAGAATGGGTGCCTGTAGAAACATACACTACATCATACCTTCCTATCATAAAAAAAGTCACTTTCTGTTGAATTTGTTAAAATAATATCGTGTAGTTTTGTACCATACATTATGTTTTTTGTAAGTCTTAATTCTCTCACCAAAGGCACTCACATTGGACCACTCCTATGTGCAAGTTGTCTTTTTATTTTAAAGTCAAAATATATAGTATTGAGAGAATGTTTTTCCCTCGGTTTGGAAAGAAATGAATTCATGCATCCACCGTACTAACAATTTTCACCTTCCTGCACCTTTATGGTGTTCTCTCCGCATTACAAGCAAAGTTTTTAATACTTTTTAGAGTGCACAACAAGAGTTTCTAAAGTACCCATAACCATGAAACATGATTGGTTGTATCTCCAATATCTGGTACCACACATGTTAGAATATCATAAAGGCGGGAAGATTTTCTTATCTTAATAATTACTTGTGATTTCTTTGTATTCTTATTTTATTCATTTTATATCTTCTTATAAGCAAAAAACTACTATAAAATAAATGTATGAAGGTCAAAACAAAAATGATACATGATGTAGGCTCTCAGGTAGGGCAGAACCCCTCTCCTAGGGGAAAACCCAAAAAAAATCTCTTCTTTTTCAAGAACCAAATAAAATGAGACAACTAAGACCCTTTGACCAAGACATATATCTTCTCCACTCCACCAAGTTAGCCTCCCAACAAGGTCCTTCCAAGATGAAAAAAGTATGCTTTAATTCAACGAAAGTCAACTTTCTTCAAAACTACTTCAATCACAAATTTTTTCTTTCCTACATCAGATTTTCAGCCCCTCCTATAGACCTGCAACTTTCGAGCTGTCCTACAACATAGATTCTTCACACATGTGGGAAAACAAGAGAGAATATAAGGTATCGTGCATTTTTAGGTCGAAGTGGAACCCTAAACTTTGGAACTCTAACAAACTTTAAATTGCCATAACTTTAAATCCTTGAGGTGTTTTGCAGAGTGCCATATACTATTGGAAAGGTATTTCTGAATTCTATCCATCTAAGAACTTCGAAGGAACATAAGAGTTGAATTTATATATTTAAAATTCCTCCAAATATATGCTCCATCCTTGACCTTATCTAAGTAACAACTTACCAATATTACCAAAAAATAACAAGGAAAAAACAATCATTAACCACCTTTGACATCAATGACAACACTTTTTGACATTAATGACAACACTTTTCTGACAATTTCTAATCCACAAGAGAGTGAGGGATCAAAATTGTAGAAAGACTAATCTTCAGTTGTGGATATGTTTATATTATTCCATAGTAGTTTCATGACACGATGTAAAAAATGGAAATATATCCAAAGAGAGACACAAGTCATATCTTGTTTTTTGTGTGTAACATATGTTTGGCATTATCCTCATTGAAAACAATTCGAAAATGCAATATCATGGAAATTGTGAACAAGTTAAGGTTGTCATTTTCCACCTGTAAGTTGAATGATTAATGCAATAATACTTGGCCCAAACACACTATCACAATAGTAATGCAAAAGTCATGGTTCAATTTTCCACATGTAACACACATTTTTACAAAATCAAAGAGAGCAATGAAATACTAAGATAATTAACCAATTGTTAATTTGGTGGCTCAAGGACAAATTCCCTCCTTTTGGCAATCTCCCTCATCAAGAAAGACCCCTCCTAGCCCTTGGAAGAATTTAATTTGGTTAAGGAAAAATATATTTTTAATATGGAAACCCACATGTGCACAAAATTTCATGTCAGTTTTAAGGAGAAATTGGACACCCTTGGAAGCATATAAATACAACTAAAGTGACCCTCATTTGGACATCATCAACAATGGTTCATGAATTTGGTTCATATAGGTCTGAAATTGCAAGGTTTGATCTCACATGTGTGAAGAAGGGATTTTGATATGTAGCCGCAAGGTTGGAATAGGGAAATCTTATTTGTAGTCGCACACCTAAATGGTGCTCCATGTGGATGGAGAGCTTCACCCGCACACATGATCACTACCTCTATGCAGTTGTGTCCTAGGGTATTATTGACAGTTAACTGCATATTTTGACAGTTGACTATAGGCTTGAAAATTCTAATTTGAAGAAGATTTGTCTATTGGTCTCATCTTGGATATTGTTTGGTTGGTTTTTTTGGTTAGTGTTATGTATGGTGAATTGGAACATTGTACTCTCTCTTTGTTGAACATTTTATGACAATCTAATAAGAATAAGAATTTGAAAGGCTTTCCCCCTTGTGGGGTTTTCCCCTAGTCTTTGACCAAATCCTTGTGTCTCTTATTGCTCTTTATTTTCTATTTATTGTTCTATCAACAATTTCTCTTGATAACTGGAAGAATAAAATGTGTTGAACTATTGCTAAGAATTGGGCTAAAGTGATTGTAAAAACATAGAACAATGTAAAATTAACATGGTATCATAGTTGAGGTGAAGACAAGCCCAAGGAGATAGAGATAAAAAACAATCATTCTTGAAAGAAGTTGAAGGTGCCTATTTGATTTGTTCAATATGTATACCTCTTATTTCAATGATAATGAAAAGTTGGGTGACTCATCTGAATGCTGCTATCAAGTCCAGGTACAAGAAAGGCAACCTCAAAGCTAAGAAAATTCTCATTGATTGTTTGCAAGGTCATTCACTTGTTTATGTTGATAGTTTGAAGATTTTTAAGGACATTTATGATAAGTTGGTTGGGATGTATCAATTCAATAATTTGAATCATATCCTATCCTTGAAGAATAAGCTCCAGGGATTGAAAATGAATAAGGGATAATATTTGCAATTCTATGTCATGAAGGTATCTCAACTAAGGGATTAAATGCAAACTGTTGGTGAGATTATATCTGATAGAGTGTTGGTGATGACCACTCTTCAAGGTCTTCTTCCTATTAGGGAAACCTTCATTACTACTATAAGAAACAACAATATACTTTTGACATTTGATGAGCTCGTTGGACATTTCACTCAATACGAAATCATGATGATTACTCAAGGAAGGATTCAAAAGCATGAAGAAGGAGAACCCTATGCATTTGTTAATCAATACAAGAGGAATAAAGGTGAAGGGATACCATCCAATTCAATAAATTTCTCTCCTGAATTGAAAGACTCCAAGAGAATGTTTAGAAAAGATAGACCTCAAATTGAATGCTTCAACTGCCACAAGTATGGTCACTATGCCCAAGATTGTTCAAGGAAGATATATGCTTCAAGATCCAAGCGTGGCTTAAATAAAAACATGTACAATGATATGAGAAGGAATGACGATCGAATAAGAGGAGATGATAGAAGGATAAGAGATACTCCATAGAACTACGAAGTGTTGAAAATAGCAACAAGAAATGTTAAAAATAGCATCCAGAAATTCCAATTTAATCTGTCCTTGAATTAAATTGTGAATTAAAATTGTAATTCTTTTCTCATAGAAACTTGTAATAGTTAACTAAGTTAAGTTGACTTAGTTAACTTAGAAATTTCAAGTTGGAAGTCTTTTTGTAGTCACGTATACGTTTTCCCTAAATTTTAGGGGTCCATTATGAGTTTAAATTGAGTTGTAATTAGATTAACTCAATTTACTGAGTTATGGTCAGTTAAATTAGTTCTAATTATTTGTGGAACTAATAATTAGTTGGTGCACTGGTGCATTCACAAGTGTTACTCCAGTTAACTGACGCTTCCCTCATGAGAAACTCATGCATGTCAATTCATAGAAATACCTAGTTGAGACTAGAGTGTAGGCACAATGTACTATCAGTTGTATGATTTACTGAGTTGTAAATATCATGCATGCAATCAGAGAAGGACCTATGTTTGGATTGTGCATTTTTAGAAGCATAAATTCCCTTTAAATATGGGTTATTAATCTTAGGAATAGTGCAAGGAAATAGGGGCTT
Source organism: Pinus taeda (assembly GCA_000404065.3). Taxonomy (NCBI): domain Eukaryota; kingdom Viridiplantae; phylum Streptophyta; class Pinopsida; order Pinales; family Pinaceae; genus Pinus; species Pinus taeda. The sequence goes on from APFE031350410.1 coordinate 43,859, forward strand.
GGAGAGTTGTTGAATAGGCTAAGGATTTGGCTTGAGCTAACTTGTGGGATAAGAGTTGATTATAATTTTGCAGGGATTGTTCTTGTGCGAACAAGCATTGTATTCTCATCTTGGATTTATTATTAATGCAAAATAGATAGTATGGGTTTTTAGTTGTGGCTTTCCCCAGATACATTTTGTGTTATGTGCCATTGATTATATTCCTCTTGTCGATTATTGTTTTCATTGATCTTAATGGACTTCCGCTGTAAAGAGTATAGTAGATTTTTGTCTTGTGTTTTAGGAAATTACATGATCTATGAATCTACAGGAAAATCTACGTGGTATCGGAGTTTATTACAATACAGTAGAGGAGATTTAAAAGTTTTTGAGTTCAGGGTTATAGGTGAAATTTGAATTTGTATTACATACTTCAAGATCGGCAGATGGTGTTCTACGGTTTAAGGCTTGAGTATGTCTTCAATGGAAGCTCAAATTATATAGCCTGGGAGGACATGATGGAGGCCATGTTGGAGGATAATGGCTTTAAGGAATTTATTGATAAAGACATTCTTAAGCCACCAACATCAGATGTAAAAGATCTGGTTGAATGGAAGAAGTGTGTGGCAAGGGCAAGGTGGATAATCCTTGAGGGAGTTCGAGACCACACTGTCTCGAGTCTTCATGGGAAGGAGACTATGTATGTTATGTGGAAAGCATTGACAGACCTTTTCGAGAACATCAGTGACCATAGGAAGTTGGCACTGAAAGATAAACTTCAAAAAAATAGGATGGAGGTGGGTGACTCAATTCCAAATTACTTGACCAAGTTCTCTCATTGTCGACATGAGCTTGGAAGTGTTGGAATCACTGTTGATGAGGATGATTATATGGTGAGCCTAGCTCTTCTATGACTTCCCAAGAATTGGCATAGTTATCAGGACTCTGCCAATGTGAGGGAGAAGCTGCTAGATTGGGAACGAATGTTGTCGTATTTGGTACAAAAATAGTTTCAATGGAACACCAGATATGGGATCTCTTCCAAGGAAGTGGAAGAGGAATTTTCCTTAGTGAGTAAGGAAAATAAGGGCACTATGCCATGAATTTCCCACAAAAGAAAGCAAGTAAGAAGGAGCTTCCAGTAGCTACAGCAGTGAAGCTCTAGCTTCACAATACGAACTTAATTTCACTATAATTGCATGCATGGATAGCACTGTCATGGGAGGCGTGTGGTATCTTGACATTGGTGCCACGTTCCATATGATGGGGAATAGAGACATCTTTAGTGATTTTGAGGAGAAATACCTCAAGCAGAGCATAGAGTTTGAATATGATGGGAGGTATAGAGCTACCATGATTGGTATGGTTACCTTTTAGAGGGATTTTGGCTCCCTCTCAGGATCATAGATATGATGTGTGTTCTAGGACTAAAGAAGAATATTGTTTTAGTCGTTGTATTGGAATACCGTGTCTATGGTGTGATTTTTAGTAAGGGAAAGGTTTTCCTTAGAAACATCACCACGGGACAGGTGAAACATATCAGTGCACGGGTCAAGAACCTGTATGCTCTTGAGGTACAAGATGCATGCAAAGCCTTGAGAAGAAAGGAAAAGGTTAGAGACTTGGTGGTTGAGAGGGAGAGTAAATTAACTGTCAACATGAAGCCCCAGAAGAAGCCTCAAAAGTAGCTGAAGGAAATTGTGGAGGAGACACAGTTGGCTGAGAGGAGACCGAGCGGAGAGATCCACTCATGAATAGAAGAAGCCTCAGAAGTAGCCTCAGACAATTGTGGAGCAGCCACAGTTGGAGAAGCAGGGAGGAGACCGAGTGGAGGCATCCACTCATGCAGAGACCTCCAGTAGGGGGAAATTTTGAGCCAAGTGGGCTGAGGGAGCACATGCATCCATACCTCTAGGTGTGAGGTGGGGAGATGTGAAGTGATAGTCCTAAGAAGGTTGAAATTGATTAGGGCCCATTGAGAGATTTTATCTCATGGATCGTACCTCGCTATGGGAGCCCAAAAGTACATAGTAGCGAGAGGAATCAATGGTGATTGATGCAGTCAGAGATCAGAGTGACAGAGGATAGAGCAGTTAGATATTGAAGAGTGTAGAGAAGGGTTGACAATAGTGCAAAAAGGCAAAGTCAGCAGAAGTGTATAGTTTTCAATCAACATAGGCAATAACAGTTAGAGAATTTGATGACAGATGCATCATACTGATTCAGGTTGGACGTTTTTTTGTTTCTGGAGTTGTTGTAGCAAAAACACTAGAGAGAAGTGTTGCATCTCGAACATTCCAAAGGTTCAAGATCAAGATCGAGTTGAATTCCTTTCTTGTTGAGAGGGAGTGTTGAAAATAGTAACAAGAAATTTCAAAAATAACATCTAGAAATTCCAATTTAATTTGTCCTTGAATTAAATTGTGAATTAAAATTGTAATTCTTTTCTTGTAACAACTTGTAATATTTAACTAAGTTAATTTGACTTAGTTAACTTAGGAATTTCGAGTTGGAAGTCTCTTTGTAGTCATGTGTATGTTCTCCCTAAAGTTTAGGGATCCAGTGTGAGTTTAAATTGAGTTGTAATCAGATTAACTTAGTTTATTGATTTATGGTCAGTTAAATTAATTCTAACTGTTTGTGGAACTAATAGAGGACTAACAGTTAGTTGGTGCACTTGTGCATACACAAGGGTTACTCCATTTAATTAAAGGTTCCCACATGAGAGACTCATGCATGTCAATTCAGAGAAAGACCCAGTTGAGACTAGAGTGCAGGGACAATGTACTATCAATTGTATGATTTAGTGAGTTGTAAATATCATGCATTCAATCAGAGAAGGACCTATGTTTGGATTGCATAGTTTTGGAAGCATGAATTCCCTTTAAATACGGGCTATTCATCCTAGGAATTGTGCGAGGAAATAGGGGATTGGAGAGTTGTTGAATAGGCTAAGGATTCGGCTTGAGCTAGCTTGTGAGTTGAGAGTTGATTATACTTGTGCAGGGATTGTTCTTGTGAGAATAAGAATTGTATTCTCATCTTGTATTTCTAATTAATGAAATACGGATAGTAGGGGTTTTGAGTTTTGGCTTTCCCCAGATACATATTGTGTTATGCGCCATTGATTATCTTCCTCTTGTCAATTATTTTTTTCATTGATCTTTATGGGCTTCTATTGTAAAGAGTAGAGTATATTATTGTCTTGTGTTTTATGAAATTACATGAGTTGTGAATCTACAGAAAATCTACATGAAGAAGGTTGTCATCCTCAAAATAAGACAAGGGGACCACTCCCCTCTAGCAGGAACAAGATCAATGATATTCTTCAACTTATTCATTCTGGTCTATGCAGACCCATGCTTATGGACTCTATTGGTGGACATCTCTACTACTTAATCTTCATTTACAACCTCTCTAGGACTTCAAAGCACTAATAGAAAACCAAATAGGGAAGAAGAACAAAGTATTCTAATCCAATAATGGGGAGCGTAATTTTCAAATGAGTTAATTGAATTTTGAAAGAAGGCTAGAATTAAGAAGGAAACTTGTACCTTACAACCTTGAGCAAAATGGAGTGGTCGAAAAAAAGAATAGGTCCATTATAGAATCTTCTTGAGCTATGTTGCATGATCAAAATTTATTGAATTCCTTTGGGGAGAAGCTACAAATACAACGATATATGTTCAAAACTAGGTTCCTCATTGAGCATTGGAAAACAAGACTCTCGAAGAAGTATTCACATGTGTAAATTCTGACATTGGATATATCAGGATATTTGGTTTCCCCATATACTTTCATGTGTTGAAGGAAAAAAGGAACAAGTTGGAAGCCACTAGAAAGAAAGGTGTGTTTGTTGGTTATTGTGAAAATTATAAATAATTTAGAATATACATATCAGGTCAAGTGAAGATCAAATTTAGCGGGAAAGTAAATTTTGGTTAAGATATTTCTCTTGGAAAAGAAAGGAACCTTCCTCCTGCTAAGAAGAAATATGATGATGACATTATAGAAGGTACGTCTAAACTTGAATTTGAGAAGGACATAGTTGAAGATGCCATGGAGCCAATGGAACCCTTGGATCCTCCTCCAAGTGATCCCACTGTGAGGAAGATCCCTCTATGGCTTCGTGATACTTTACAAGATGATGAGAGATATATTCTTACCAAAAATAACTTTAGAGGAAGTAACAAGCCATGCCGATATCAAGGATACATTTAAGCTATGAGCACTGTGATCCAGGTTGAGCCTTCCACTTTTGAAGAATTTGTGAAAGAAAAAGTTTGGAAGGATTCCATAGTCAATGAATATGAATCGATTATGAAGAATGATGCATGGGATGTTGTGTCAAGACCTAAATGAAAGTTTTTTGTGACTTCAAAATGGATATATAAGATCAAAAATGGAGTTGATGGAAGCATTGAAAAGTACAAAGCAAGGCTCGTGGCCCGAGGTTCTCTGAGAAAGAGGGAGAATACTATGATGATATATTTTCCCCCTTTGCCTGCTACAGTACTATTAGATTGATTAATGCTCTTGCCACTAGATAAGGATGGACACTTCACCACACTTTGAGTCAATTAATGATTGATCCCCTTCATGCACATTGGGTTGTTGCTAAACATATATTGAGATATTTGCATGGGGAAATTAACCTTGGTGAAACATCCCAGGTTGATTTTTCGTTTAAAAAAAATAAAATAAGACCAAGGTCATGGCATATGTATTCCAAGATAAATGGTGGAAAAAACATCCTCATGGGTGTCACTTCGATTTATTTATGGCTAAGGAAAATGAAAAGGAATTTGAAAATGCACAAGGCATTAATAGGCATTCTATTTATGAAAATAATGGAAAATAGGAGAAAACGAAGGTAATACGCCATAATTTACATGTGAGGAGGGAAATTCAAGGAAAAATGAAGGCAAAAGAAGAAAATAGAGGCCTTAATGATAAAAAGGCTTCTAAGGATCAGTTCATGGATTTTGTCGGTTTTAACTTGCAGCTCTATATTCTATTGTCTCTCTCATACTCTTGAACATTTAGAGTTTTCTTGGAGCAATCTTGGAGGAGTATGGCATTCTTGGGATTTAGAGCAAGAAGGAAAAGGAAAAGTGAGAGAATGCAAGGGAACCGGTGGATCAATGGTTACAACTAGATTTCTTTCCAGGTATCGAGCTACATGTATGGTATCCTTGCTAGTTTTGGCATGCGTGACACATGCATGTGGTTTTTTTAGTTATGATTTATCGTTGGCATGGAGGATTTCCTGGACTAACAATGGTTCTTCCTAGCCTTTCCATTTTCTGGATAGCCATGGTGTTGTGGGTTTTTCCTTTTATTTTCTAGTTGGTGCTCATGTTCCTTGTGGTTTCAGGTTGAGTTATTAGTTCCTGGAAGCCTTGGTTGGAAAAATGCTCTGGAAGCCTTATAACATCTTGGGTTGAGTTACTCGTCCTAGAAGCCTTGGTTGGAAAAACAATATGGAGTAATTTGTGGGTTGAGTTACTAGCTCTGGAGCCTTGGTTGGACAAACACTTTAGAGTCTGGTGGAAGTTGTGGGTTGAGTTACTAGTCCTAGAAATCAGGTTGGAACAAATGCTCTGGAGCCCTGGACAACTTGGCTAGAGACCAATCTAGTGATGGTTAATGATGTTTGACCAGGAGGTGGAACCATTGGTTAAGGGTCGAGGTGGTTTGGCTTCTGGAAGCCCTGGTTTGGTCTGTTTTGGCTATTCCATGAAATCCCACATTCGTGCTTGGAATATGTTATTGCAGCTAATATGAGAGGGCATTAAACATTCTTGAAGATTCTTAGATAAGTATGAGACCCCTATTTTCTTATGTTAATTTATGACCTGTAGATTTCATGTTCAGCACGTGTTTGATGGAATGTATGTCATGGTTAATCTTGGTTAGGTCAATTCCTTCATAAAAATTTGTGTTAGAGGCTTTATCTTGGTGTCATTTATTATCTTGGAAAGTTTCATCAACTTCTGGGCAATGGTCTGGAGACTAGCCTTGAAAAGGTGGCACATATTTCACGATCTCAGGCACATAACTGTTGAAAAAGATTGCAATTGCACCCTTGCAATGGTTATACATGAGACTGGAGTCCTACAGTCACATGGATGTAGACTTGTGAATGCGACTAGGAGTCCAGATCAGTGAAAATGCAAGTTAACTCAGGGTTTGGACACTTGGAAGGGTGGTTCATCCATTGGGGAGTCCTGTAACACCTAAGGAAGGTCAATAAGGTTTTGTGTTGTTGATTCCACTTCCTTAAGGTGATCTCAGAGGTTGAATCATATCATAGCAACTCTTCATCACATGTTTACCCTGGTGGACTAGTAAACTTGGGCAAGTGTGGGAGGAGGGTGTTATAGAAAGGTATTAGAGGTGGTTTCTTTCGATTTGGGTGATGTTTGGTTTTCGTTCTCTTTGGGTGATATATGATACCACATAGTGGTATCAAATCATGGTTCAACACTTGGATTGGATGGGCATAATGTATTTGTCATGCATGCATGTAGGTTGTATATGTGCTTGTTATGCATGCATGGTGATGGTCATTGTTGCAATTTGGTTGTCATGTAGAAGTGATGATGTTGTTGTTGGGATGTGTTTGTCATGAATGCATGTCAGTTGCATATGCATTTGTTATGCATGTCAATTTCTATATGTCATTATGCATGCATTTTCATGGTTATGGTTATGCCTACATGGTAGGTCAGGCATGCATTGTGAGGTTAGTATATGTAGTTTGTGTCATCATGATGTTGTTGTTTGTTATGATGCTAATGTGTTGGATGAGTTAGTGTGGGAGATGCAGATCATCAAAGCGTGGTTGCAACACTGGACCTTAGGGTAAGAGTATATTGTCATACATGTTTGTTTGGTGGGTATGCACGTATGTTGGTTAATGGTTGTTATAATCATTAGGGTTATGTACATGTCTGCCAGTCTATGGTTGTTGTGGTTAGATGTATGATAGATGTTAGTTAATTGGTGTGATCATATGTACATGCGTCGGTTAGTCATGAAACATAGTAACTTGTTGTTATATTCATTGTGGTCATATGCATGATGGTTATGGCCATTGTACTTAGGATATTAATGTTATATGTATCGTGCTAATTTGGATTGGTATATGGAGATGATTGTGGTTCTGATACTCAGTTATGAGTTGATATAATTGTGATATTATGTCTCATTAATTTGGACTAACTTGAGCAGATGTGATAACCTCCCCTGAGATACATTGAGGTATGATTTTGATTATGTCATCTATTTGGTGTTTGAATGTTTGATTATGTCGTCTAGCTGATTTATCTAACATGCTACGTTTATAGTTTGTTTGAATGTTTGAATAATTGTATGATATGAGAATGTGTCTATAAGATTACATGATGGAATGATCTTGTTTTAAAACATTTGTACTAACATATATGTGCTGAGAAAGCCTATATGTACTTGAGTGCAAGTAGGTGCTAGTTGTAGTATTATGATTACTGATTGTGAGTTGATTGTTGATTTTGGTATGGTTGTTAGTCTTGGTAAAATATAATTAATAAACATGTTGTCTTGATCTTGGAACGTTTGGCTGACATGTGTTAACAGTTGCAGGGAAACTTGCTTAGTATTAGTGTGACAAGGTGATAGTTTACGTGTTTGTATAAGTAGTAGTTGGGTGATGTGATAGTACATAATAAGATTCAATTGCAGTAAGGAAAACTGTAAAAGAAAGGAATTAGGTGAGAATTCTTTTGGCTATGTTTGGAAACCGCAATTCCAAATGAATGGGTGTTTTGCATATAGGAAGTCTTCTTAACCTTGATATTGTCTGACATTATGTGGATATATGATATATTCATGAACATGTATTTGACAGGTATAACAATTGGTTTTTAATTATAGTTGGATCCATCAAGGGAATTGAAGTCCCTTAAGAGATAGTGTGGATGTTTTTAGTTACAAGGAAATGTGCTTGGCACAACAAGGTAAGATAACTGGAATATTTTTATAATTATTTATACACTGATAGTTATGTGTTTATGGAAATATGATGCAGGGAATTGCATGGTAAAAGAGACTGCCATGAAATCTTGAAGAAGGCTTGGGTTGATCTTTCCCTTGGAAGCATTGGGAACCATGGGGTTGAGACATGGTTTCTATTGCTAGTTTTTGCTTTCAGTGCTTTGTGATTTTTTTGTAAATGACTTGCAGTTTTGTTTGTGTCTAGCATATGGACATACCACTTTGTTTGTGCTAGATGCCTTGGCTATGTTGGGAAAGATTGTTCTCAATGTTGTGCATGGATACATGGTGTTCTCTTAACATATATATGTACACATGTATGTATGTTTTTGCCTGACAGGGTCATTAGTGATCATGATTTCTTTATGATAATGATTATATATATGTATGTATGTTGTTGTCTTACAAGGTTGTTAAGGATCATTCTTGTGGAGGAATGATTGCTTATGCAGGTGAATGACATGAAAGGGTTCCTAGTCTTATGAGGAATCAAGCAGGAAGAGTAGTCCTGATAGATCAATGGGGTTAGTATTATGTGGATGTGATTGATATTATGTGCTTGCATTATGTCTATTTTTATGTTATGGACAGGTAATGATGAGGGATACATCATTGGAATGAATGTAGTGCAATCTACGACATGTTGGGACAAGCATGGAGAGTGGAAAGACACTAGAGGTAAGGTTTCCTGATAGAGACAATGTGGTCTCTAAATGTGTAGTACTATTGTTGTGTATCTATTGTACATGTTGTACCTATAGTGTGGTGTGCATGTTGCATATGTGATACTGTGTACATATAGTGGTGTGTACATGTTGTTTATGTAGTGCTATGTACATATGGTGTTTTGTACATGTTGTTTATGCAGTGTTGTGTACAGATGGTGTTGTTCGCATGTTGGATATGCGATGTTTTGTACATGTGGTGCTTTGTGCATGTTGCATATGCAGTACTACGTACATGTGGTGTGGTTTGCATGTTGCACATATGGTGCTATGTACATGTGGTGTTGTGTGCATGATTGTACATGTGGTGTTGTGTGCATGGAGTGTTATGTACATGTTGTACATGGGGTACTATGTGTAGGTGGTGCTGTGTACATGTTGTGTGGTGTACACGCCATGCAGGTGGTGTTGTGTACATGTTATGTAGGTGGTGTTGTGTACATGTTGTGCAGGTGGTGATGTGTACATGTTGTGTGGGTGATACTATGTACATGTGGTATTGTATAAACATTGTACACATTGTGTTGTATACATGTGGTACTATGTTATGTGTATTCTTTGTCTTGTGACGTGTATTTGTTGTGTTGTACTCTATGTACGTATATGTATCGTGTTGGACTCCGGGTATAGGTGTATGTATTGTGTTGTGTTGTACATCAGGTGTAAGTGTACGTGGTGTGATGTATACTATGTGTATGTGTATGTAATTGAAGAGGAGAGAAGGCACTGGGTGCTTGCTAGGTGTGGCAACCAATCTGGTGTGTGTATAGAAAGGAAAAAGGACAAAGGTAGAAGAAAAGGACCGATTAAAGGATAAGTATCAACATTTTATTTCATTGTTATTATGCATGTGATCTATGATTATGATTTGTGACGGTTACATGTGATCTATGATTCTAGTTTATGATGATTGCGTGTGATTCATGATTTTGATCTATGATGGTTATGTTTTGAACTAACCGGATGTGATATGTTTATATATGATGATTTGGTCAAGAGATGGTTAGGCTTGTTGTGATAGGATGTGATGATCTGAACTTAAAAAGGAATGCAACAACTTACAAGTATAATCATAAACACAAAGATGCAGTAGAAAAACACTTCATTTCATTAATAGAAAAATATTGATCTATGCTTACAAACATAATGGAAATAAGATAGCTCGGGCGATGGTAGCTTATCTCTGAGAAGAGATGTGGCAACTACATGTCTCTGAACTGTGTTACAATGAATCTCAATGGTCTGTTTATTATTGGGAAACATGAGAAAACCCTAAACAACCAAAACCCTAACCCTAAGAGATGTAACACCAAGAGTTTGTGGGCCCCGTTGGGGTTAGTTGGGCAGCCAAATTCTTGGGGTCGTAACTTGGTCATATTATCTTCATTTGGCACGTACAATACCTTGTTGGAAAGGTCTCGCTGAATAATACAGGTCTCACCACATGCCTATGGTAATGGGCTTGCCGCGGACCCCAAAAAAAAACATCATTTAGGGGGGCCAAAACTGCTCCAGAAGTTCAAGACCCAAAAAACTGCTAAAAATAATAAATGTTGAAATGACAAGGAAACATATGAAACTGACTGGGGGGTCTAGGTGGAATAGGTAAGTTGCCACCAATATCCACCTAGATCATCCCGTACCCTTTAGGAAGAAATGGTCCCCATTGCGTGCAGAGCTTCCATGAGGTGAGGAAATTTATGTTGAACCTGGTCCCTGGTGAGCCACTTGCCCTAGTGAAGGAGTTGGCCTACTTTGACAACTAGATATAGCTATATCCTCTATTGGTGAGTTTTCTTGATTTGTGTGTCCATGAGATTTGTTGGTGCGAGTTGTTCTGCAATGTAATATTCATCCAACAATGGTGGAAAGTATGACCTAAGGCGATCTACATTGAACACTAGGTGCAGAGCAAGGAATGGTGGGATGCTGAGCTTGAAGGCATTGTTACTGATGGCCTTGATGATGGTGTATGGCCCATATCAGAGTAGGTGAAGCTTGCGGTGGCATCCAACAAGGCATTCCTTCTGCAAATGTAGCCAAACTTTGTCGCCCACGTGGAACTTGTGCGACACTTGATGTTGATCAGTGATCATGATGTTGCTTGCACTTAGCATTGGCTTTGTCCAATATATCATGGACTTGTTGGAAGATGTGTTTAATGTGCTCAATGAATTTGTTAGCCCTTTCAACTTCAGACTAAACATGATCTGAATCTACCTAAGTGGCTACAAATGGTATGGCCACATCAATGGGGTATAATGGCTGAAATCCTAGCCCTACCTGAAAGGGGATGTGGCATGTTGATCTATGGAGAGCTTTGTTGTAGATGTGTTGGACATAGGGGATATTTTCATCCCACATGCATGGATGCTTCAAGTTTTACATGTGCATAATGTGTATGACCATCCTGTTGACAACCTATGTTTAGCCATCAGTTTGGGGATGGAAAGTCATGGACTTAGTAAGTTTTATATCTAGCATCGTCAAGGGACTTGACCAAAATGCACTCAGGAATCTATTGTCCTAATCTGAGACAATGGACTGTGGGATCCCAAAGTGTACCCACACTCACTCAAAGAAGTGCTTAGTAGTGGCCTTTGCTGTGATACTCTTCTTGCAGGCTTCCATGATGGCCATCTTAGAGAATCTGTCAACGAGCACGAAAACACAATCATTGTCATGCTTAATAGAAGGAAGGCTCGACATGTAATCCATGGAGACAGATTCCCAAGGCCGGATAGGAGTAGGTATAGGAGTATACAGGCCTTGCTTCTTGATGGTTGGTTTGGAAATGGCACAAGCAGTGAAGGATCTAATGTACTTTCCAACATCCTGATGAAGTTCGGTCCAATAAAAATACTTCTACAATATTGCCACTATTTTCTCTACTTCGAAATATCTGCGACCTGACTGTAGTGCACCTCAAAAATCATCTTGGCATGCACACTTGAAGGAACACATATGTGTCCCATGTGGCATAAAAATGCATCTTGAAGGTGAAAATTTGGAATTTTCTTCCCTTCCAAGGGTGTCTAGTATATGCATCCGAATTCTAGATCGCTCTTGTAAAGATACGACCACCCCGATGTCTCGTGCCCATAGGAGTCGAGCATAGTGATCAGTGCCATGACCAGTGGTCGGCTTAGGCAATCAATGATGTTATTGGTGTTTCCCTTATTATACTTAATGTTCATATGGAACTATTTTAGATAGGTGGACCATATTTTATGGCTATTGTTGTGCAACTTCCCTTGTGTTTGTATGAATTGTAGAGGTCGGCGGTCCGTGTGGATGATAGTTTCCTTTCCCATAATGTAATGCTTCCATTAACAACAGGCTTGCACAATGGAATACATTTCTTTGTCATAGGTGGGGTACTTACGGACTGTGTCTAAAAGTGTCTCACTGTGGTAAGCCATTGAATTCCCATGTTGAGTAAGAACCGCACCAGTAACATAGTCAGAGGCATCTGTCTCAATTTCAAATGGTTGTTGTAGGTTTGGTAATGTGAGAATTGGTGGAGAACTGAGGAAATTCTTCAACTCGAAGAACACGTTTTGTTGGGTTTCTGACCAAAAAACATTTCTTTCGCTCCTCCCTTGGTGACTTGACTTAAAGGCCAAGTGATATGAAAGAACCCTAACACGAACCTACAATAGAAATTGGCAAGACCCAAAAAGTTGTGGAGTTCTATTAGAGTGGTTGGGGCTTTCTAGTCCTGAATGAATTGTATCTTAGATGGGTCCACATGTACACCCTACCCATCGATGATGTGTCCCAGATATTGAACCTGGGTCAAGCCAAATGTGCATTTTTCCAAGTTAGCACACAACTTGTGTTGTCGCAATGTTTGAAGGACCTATTGAATATGGTGGAGGTGCTCTTCCCAACTCTGGTTGAAGGTCAAGATGTCATTTAAATACATTGCCATGAATGCATTGGTGAAGGATCACAAGATTTCATCCATCAGTCTCATGAACGTTGTAGGGACGAACGACATGACCAACCATTCGAAAAGGCCCTCCTTAGATTTGAAGGTAGTCTTCCACACATCGGAGGGTTCGATAGGCACCTGGTGATAATTGAATTCAAGTCAATCTTGCTGAAATATTTGACCCCTTTGAGATAGTCCAAAAGATCATCAATCCATGGGATTGGGTACCTATTCCAGAGGTTATCTTGTTTAGTGCCCGATAGTCAATATAGAGCCTCCAGGTCCCATCCTTCTTTTTCACTAATACAATCGGGCTTCCACAAGGTGATGATCTTGGTTTGATGTACCCTTTCTACAATAGTTCCTGAATTTGCCTCTTGATCTCATCATTCTCCATAATAGAGCGTTGATAGATCAGTCCATTGGGTAGCGGGGCGCCTGGCGTCATATCGATGGAGTTCCTAACCTGATAGTGCAGAGGCACCCCTTTGGGTGAGGTGAAAATATCCCTGTACTCCTCCATGACCTTTTCCATCTATTGTTGTTGTGTAGAGGATCCCTACCTGGAAACTGTGGCCACAACCTTCTTCTTTCCTTGGGGCGAATCATAAGGAAAACAATTTTCCTGGTCTGAGAAATGATCTTATTTCTTTTCTTTACAGTGATCAAAGATATGGCGGTAGGTGGAGCTATCTAGGGTATCTTGTTCAACTTATTAGCCAAAGTAATAATCACAGAGTGAGGTCTAGACTCATACACAACATGTTGCTTCCACAAGTATGGTTTTCCTAAAAATACATCATAAAGTTCAAGAGGATAAATGTCACACGATACTTCATCTGTGAAGGGCTTGATGTTGTAGGGAAGGTAGCACTACTGGCTGATGTGAAGATCTCATCCTTGGTGAAGCCACCCGATGGTGTACGAATGTGGATGTGTTGTAGTCTTTAGGACTAACCGCTTCATGATCTCTACTGAAATGAGGTTCTTTTGGCTCCCATTTTCGACAATGAGCTATGGCAGAGAACCCTTCACCCACATTTGTGAGTGGAAGAGGCATTCCCCCTCCTCTGGATCTTCAAGCTCAATCTTTTGCATCTTAGAGGTGGCCACGAAGGCATTGGGCTCTACATTAATGATCTACTTCCCTTTCTTAGCTCCCTTATCGGGTTTTGATTCAAAATTAGAACCTGTGGTTGATTTGGAAGCCTTCATCTCATCCTCTAGTGACTGCTTGTCCCGACACTCACTTGTATTGTGACTGGATTTCTTATGGAACTCACACAATTTTCCCCTGTCCTTATTCATCTTCATGGCATTGTTTTTTTCTTGTGGCTTCAGCGAGCTGTCTTAGGTATCCCCACCTTAGCTTGGTCCTTTGTTTTCTTGTTTGGGGCCACCTTTTCCTTGCTTTATATTTTCATATCCAAAGCCCCACTTCTCTTTAAACATCTACTCAATCTTGACAACATACCAATACATCGTGACAAGCGAGGAAACGTCCAGAACTCCATCTTGTCTTGGATGCATTTGTGTAGACAAACGTGGTACTTGAGCACTAAATGATGCTCAGTATCCTTGATACCCAGCTTCGTGCGAAGGGTATGGAAAATATTTGTGAACTCTGGCACATCTTGGTCCCTTTCCTGCCGTAGCATGGTCCACTTTATGTATTTGTCTTCATATGTCCCGACAGGGTAATATTGTTCCTTGATGGCATATCGAAAATAATTTCAAGAGGGTACGGATGAAAACATTGAGGGTTCACTCTCATCCTTTTCTTCACAGTAGGTTTCCCACCAGTCCTTGACATGTGGGGCAACTTTGAGAAGTGAAAAAGTAATCTTTTCCCAATTGGAAAAGTCATGAACCAAAAAATATCCCTCCAACAAATTTAGCCATTTACCTATGAAGTCTACATCTAGCAGACCTTCAAATATGGGGATATCAAAGTTAACTTGTACCTTAAAAGGAGTAGTGACTCCATAGTGGTTGCTGGATGAAGATGCATCATCTGTGGGTAGTCGTTGAAGGATCTGGGAAAAGTTATCCATCATTGCACCCCTTTGTCACTCGAGGGATTGCTTGAGTAACATTTTGAAAGGATCTCTTGCCCCCTTGTCTTTCTTTTCTTCTACCATGGGAGGTCGTCGGGTTTTGCAAAGGTTGATATTGTAATGGTTCAACCAGATCAAACCCTAACTCCTTATACTCTGACCTCATTGGGGACATGCAAAGAAAACAGAGATAGAGTAGACCGCTCTGATACCACTAATTTGAACTTAAAAAGGAACACAACAACTTATAGGTATATTCATAAACACATAGATGCAGTAGAAAAGCACTTCATTTCATTAATAGAAAAATATTGAACTATGCTTACAAACATAATGGAAATAAGATAACTCGGGCAATGGTGGCTTATCTCTAAGAAGAGATGTGGTGGCTACATGCCTTTGAACTCTGTTACAATGAGGCCCAAGGGTCTATTTATAATTGGAAAACATGAGAAAACCCTAAACAATCAAAATCCTAATCCCAGGAGATGTAACACCAAGTATTTGTGGGCCCCATTAATGGGGTTAGCTGGGCAACCAACTTCCTGGGGTCGTAACTTGGTCATATTATCTCTTTTTGGTGCGTATGCTACCTTGTTGGAAAGGTCTCATCGAGTACTACAAGTTTCACCAGCCTACCACAGACCCCAAAAAAATTTCATTTAGGGGGTCAACATTGCTATGGAAGTTCGGGACCTGAAAAACTACTAAAAATAGTAAATGCCAAAATGAACAAGGAAACATATGAAACGGACTGGGGGGTCTAGGTGGAATATGCGGGTGGCCGCTAATATCCACTTGGATCATGTGAACATAAGTAAATGTGTACCTTATTTACGGGCCACCAATGAGGTATGATTTGAATTTATTTCAATTCATTTGAGTCTAATGGAAATTATGTGCTTGGTATGGGAAATCATGGAAAATTCATAGTTTGGGTGGTTGAAACTGAATGCAAGCATTAGTAGCAGTAGCAAAAAGGAATTGCAACAAACAACAGTATGTTGGTAAATCACTTTAGTAGCAGGGCCATTGTGGGAGACTGGTACCAATAGTATCCATTGGTTACCATGAGCATGTTATGACCCATATGATGGTTTTGACGTAGGTATATGCCTTGTTTTTGGACCTTCTAATGCGACGAAACCTTTCCAAGGGAGGGGTTTCCCAAGGGAATATGTAGAAGTGAAGGGGATGCTCGCCGAACTTGGAACGTGTATGATTGTATAGAAGGGGGTGACGGTATTGCCTGCGATACTATGTAGCAAAGAAGGGGAGGTCGGGGAATACATTGATTTTGGTCATTAGCATTTCTAGATGGAATTAGATTCACATTGGGAGTGTGCCCTGGAACAATGAACTGGTAACTGTTCACTGAGAGGACAAGTGGTACAAGATTGTTTCATTAGACATTGGATGTAGATTTGACTTCAGAAGTGGATTTTGAACTTCCTAGGAAGGAGGTGAATCCTGGTATTACTTTGAGGGTGGAGGTGTGAGCCTATGGATTCCCTTGTTGCCGATATGGGAATTTTATCCTTTATTTGATGGTTGAGAAAATGTGCATATGTGTATATTATTTTAAATATCGTATCGAGCTATGTTTATAAAGCTCCATAGACAATATGTTTATTTGTAGGATGAAGAAAATGTGCATGAGAGTATATGTGGTTTTTATTGTAAATACTATAATGAGCTGTGTTATAAAGCTCTAGTAAATTGTATGTTTGTCATGTTTTCAGTAGTTGTCATTTTAAATACTGTAACAAGCTATGTTAGAAAGCTCCATAGGAATTGTGTTTTGTTTTTAGTGGTCTGTTGGTTTATAGGTGTCATTGAACATTGAGGACGGTGTTCCCCCAAGGAAGAGGGCTCTGTAACAGCCCTGATTTATTTTCCATGTAAAAAGAATAAATAAGACCAAGGTCATGGGACATGTATTCCAAGCTTAATGGTGGGAAAAACATACTAGTGGGTGTCACTTCGCTTTATTTATGGCTAAGAAAAATGGCAAAGGAATTTGAAAAGGCAAGAGGCATTAATTGGTATTTTATTTATCAAAATAATGGAAAATAGGAGAAAAGGAAGGTGAGAGATCACATTGTTGGGTGATTTAATTGTCTGTTAAATCCCTGTCATTTAATTTGTCAACCCGGGGGTTTCATAAACTTAGAAGCAAACCAAAATATATGGTACCTCATATGAGATTGTTGTAGGAGGCTTGTTTAGAATGGAAATAAATAATGGAAATGCATATTAAAATTAACTTCTAAAACTAAAAAGTTTCTAGTTCAAGATGCAACAAGCAAAGGAAGAGGCTCCCAATATAGGAGGTCCTTGTTGTCCTTCCCCACAGTACTTTTCTCAAGAAGAGAAACTAAAGAGCAGCAGTATGTGATGTATAGAAAGAAAGAGAAGAGACTTCTAACTTTGGAGGTCATGGTTGTCCTTCCTTTGGTTCTATTCCAACAAAATTACCATTGGATAAACTCAAAAATAACTTGAAATAAAGAAAAGGAAATGAACTTTAATTATTGTTCAGACCAAATAGAAGGAGAGCCTAACTTAGACTCTTGGTTGGCCCCTCATATGCTGATTAGAACTCAACTAAAGTTCATTCATAAGCATCGAAAATCAAGAATTCATAGATAACTTGAAACTAGAAAAAGAGAATGAATTTCAATTATTACTCATATCAAATGGAAGAGAGACTAACTTAGACCCTTGTTTGTCCTTCCATATGCTGATAAGATTTAAACTAAAATTCATTCATTAATAAAGAAAAATCTTCAAACATTTAAGTAGTTAAAGAAAAATAAAATCTATAATGAAATAAAATCTATGATGAAATAAAATGTTTCTTTGATCCTTTTAGAGTGAGCTCAATTCTCTTAACAACAAAGTGACAAACTATTCCATAAATCCATATACTACATTAAGACAATTTATATCTAAAATTATAGAAAGAAAACTTTATTCTATTCCATCATAAGTTAGGATACATGCTCCAAGATTCCTCCCTTTGGAATGGAGGAGGTACTCCTATTTATACAAAAACATAAGCAACTAACTCATTAATGAAGATCCACTAGTCCCTCCTAGATCCATAAATCGTTCATATGGTTACAACCAATATGAGACACGTATTCGTTTATCCACGATTTTTCTCCATGAGATATGCTTGACCCCTATCCCAAATTTCCTTCAAATCTTCAAGAGAATTCGAATTTGAGTCTTGAAGGCCACATAAGAGTGTCTTGGAACCTTCTAGATCACCTACACATGTCACCAAACTCATTCCACGGTATAAGCAAATACACGTTATTTTTCTAACTTTTAATCATAAATTCACTTTAAATACATAAAATAAATAACTTTTGAAAATGAAAATATGAACCCATATGGTAATGGAAATATAGGGTTATGTAATGATAATGTGATGAAATGAGGTGACAAAATGAGGATAAAGGTGAAAATGGAGTGAAAGTGTATGTTAATTTGGCAACCCAACACACATGTTGCATGTGAGGAGAGAAATTGAAGGAAAAATGAAGGAAAATCAAGAAAATAGAGGCCTCAATGATAAAAAAGGATTTTGAGGATCATTTCATGGCTTTTGTTAGTTTAAAATTGGAGCTCTCTATTATATTTTGCCTCTCATACTCTTGCACACTTATATTTTTCTTGGAGAACTCTTGGAGGAGTGTGGAATACTTGGGATTTGGATGAAGAAGGAAAAGGATAAGTGGGAGAGTGGAAAGGAACCAGAATATCAATGTCTGCAGCTGGATCGCTTTGTAGGTATTGAGTTACATGTATGGTTTCCTTGCTAGTTTTGTAATGCATGGCACATGCATGTGGTTTTTTGGTTATGATATGTCACTGGCATGGAGGATTACCTAGACCGACATAGGTTTTGCCTAGCCTTGCCATGGTGATAGCCATGGTGTTGTAGGTTTTTCCTTTTGTTTTCTATTTGGTACTCATGCTCCTTATGGTTTTGGGTTGAGTTATTAGTTCCTGGAATCCTTGGTTGGACAAACACTCTGGAAGCCCTCTAACAGCTTGGCTTGAGTTTCTAGTCCTGGAAGCCTTGGTTTGAAAAACACTCTGGATCCCTTGGTGGGTTGAGTTGCTAGCCTTGGAAGCCTTGGTTGGAAAAATGGTCTGGAGCTCAGTGACAACTATGGGTTGAATTACTATTCTTGGAGGTAAGGTTGGAACAAACGCTCTGGAGCCCTAGACAACTTGGGTAGAGACCAATATTGTGATTGTTAGTGATGTCTGACCGTGAGGTGGAATCACTGGTTGAGGGTTAAGGTAGTTTGGCCTCTGGAAGCCCTGGTTTGTTATTTTGGTTATTCCATGAGATCCCACATTTATGCTTGGCATATGGCATGGGGGTGACTAGCTAAAAGAAATATTTGGTTCAGCCCAATCTATGGTCGGGTGGTACGTGTAAGTCCCTGACTTGGTTGGAATTTTCATATGTTAATAATAGGTATTTTCTATTGTGATTTATGGCCATATGTATTTATTATGATGGTGACATTATGGTTGAGTTTCCATGGGTTATATGTTGGTTATTAATTGGTGATATGTTGGTCATACGATTTATATTATTTATGGATATTGACATGTTTGATGAATATGTGATTGGTTATCGAATGCATGACCTAGTAGATGTTATTGCAACTAATATGAGAGGGAATTATACCTTCTTGATGATTCTCAGATAAGTATGAGCCCCCTATGTTTAAATGTGTATTTATGACCTGTAGATTTTATGTTCATCATGTGTTTGATGGAATGTTTGTCATGGTTAGGCTTGGTTAGGTCAATTCCTTGATCAAGTTTTGTGTTAGAGGCTTTGTCTTGGTGTCATTTATTGTCTTGGAAAGTCTCATCAAGTTCTAGGAAGTGGTTTGGAGACTAGCTTTGAAAATGTGGCATGCATTTCATGGTCTCAAGCATAGAACTGGCTGAAAATGATTGCAGTCGCACCCTTGCAGTGGTTATGCATGCAACTAGGGGCCTAAAGTGAATACATAGTTTCTTACCTCTCATCTTACCGCTTTCACTCCACCTTGTCTTAAATGTTTATATCAAAAGAATGTGAGAAGTAAACAATCTAAAACAAAAAATTATTCCAGCTCTACTTCCTTGGCAACAATTCCAAAAATTTCAAGTTTAATTTACTTACATAAATTAGGACATCATTATATCAATACAAAATTTGTAAACTAATGAGGTACACTCACTGTATGTGAAAGAATTATCTTAGAATTTTCCTAAGGTGTCAATGAATAATACAATTTCTAAATAATATTAATTGAGAATGAAATTCAAATTTAAAAATATAATCAAATGAATTATGGATTCTAATCAAATAACTAAATAAAATTAACTAAGAATTAAATTAAGATTAATAACTATAATCAATGGAAGTATGAGTGCTAATCAAATCATTGCAGTGGTAAACTAGAAATTCTAACTTGATACCATAAGAAAAATAAAAACTATCTACCTTCCAACTATTGAATTTAAGATAAATTTCTAAAGTAGCAATGTAACTTTAAAAGAAAAACAAAAATTGATCCTTCCAATCTAAGGTTCCCAAAGCTTTCATAGGTAGAAAATCAAGTTGTGATATCGCATGTCTTAAATGGTTCTTAAGCTTTCACTTGTGGATTTTGTTGATTAGAAAGAATTATAAATTCCATGCATTAAATAGATTCAAGACTCTTTAAATAAGATCAAACGAAATAAACTTGTTCAATTATAGCTAGCTCATTAACATCCATTGGGGTCTCAATAGGTAGAAAAACAAGGTATAGTATATCTATTCAACTCTTGTGGTTAAAAGAGACTTGCAACAATACTCTACAAATAAATGCAATCCTTGCTAGGAAACAAGTTTAGAATTGGTTAGAAAGAAAATTCTATCTAATCAAATGAAATGCTTGTTTCCATATATAAATAGGGACTAATATACACACATCTAATGAATATTTAAATAAAATAAAGAAGAGTAGTTACCAAGAAATTAATGCACAAAAAATAATTGATATGTACACAATAACAATAAGTGTACATGCCATAGTTTGGGAGCCCTCCAAAATTTGGATTGCACACACAATAAAATATATTGATTGTAGGAACTCAGAGCCACTATTTATTAATGGTAGAAGTAGGTACAACACTTAATTCAAATTTGACTTGTATAAAGGATTTGACTCCCCTAGACTCCACTCCTTACAACTATTTATACAAACAAGGATGAAATTCTATCAATCCTCCATGAGTTAACTAGAGGCCTAATTTAGCATCTAAACATAGTTAATTTTATCCCCAGATCGGTCAAATTTGTTCCGAATCACATATGTTGGCATTATGATATAGATGTTATCCTTGATGGAAACTCACATAGATGACAGTTCACAGTGCAACAAGTTAACAACAAAGGATTACAGATCAGACTCCTGAGATTGAAGAAAGAGAGTGGTTTAAGAAGTATACACTGGTTCACTTTTTCAAAGTGATGTATACACATGGGTCCACAGAACAAAAATATTGTATATGTATACATGCACTCTCACAAGAGGAAAAGTGCGTATGAGTTGGAAAAACAAGGAAATTCAAGAGAAAATAATACCAGGAGTCAATATCATGGTATTAACCCACAATATTGAGCAGAGTAACGACTATTTGATCCCACCCAAGAATACCATGGGTACTAAGTGGTTTTGGTCTGAGGTATTGACAAAGGATCTAAGTATATAAGGAGGAGAAGATTAAAGGGCTAGGGTGTGCAAGTATTAAATATCTTATGAAGAGTTGGATCAAATATGCAGGTTCTGGGTTTTTGATGCTTTGCTTGATCTGAACTAGGGATGCACCTAAGTGGTTGATGATGGATGATGGTGTAGAAATTTTGAATAATTTAACACATATTCAACAGAGATTATCCTGATCATGTACTATTGCGGAAAACATACACAATACATAAGCTCCTTTACGTTGATCATCAATATAGCAGCATCAATAACAATAAAACATCAAGAGCATTCACACATTAACACAGTATGTATCCCGGGGAAAGCGTCTCGCTAAAAACCCCAACTATCTGTATATTAATGATTGAGTCATGTAACATTACACAGCATAATACTTCTCACAAGTATCTCCACCTCTGTTACACACAATACAGCTCAGATTTGATCTCCAAATCTCTTCCGTTGCTTGCTTGCCTCCACTGCGTAATCCTGCATGAGAATACTGATGAATTGAATCGTCCAAATTTGTATTTCCCTTCGATATACCACACAATCCTCATTGGCATACTCAATCCCTTTGATTGTGCAAATCATCATGCACAACTATAGTCACAACTGATAGCAATCTGATTCTCTAACACCTGTCCCTGCTGAACTGAACATGCACTGACATGCAACTGAGTTAACTGATGTATTCTATAGTTGCATTATGAGTTAATAACTTGTGAATTAATTAATAACTAATTCACCCAACTCATCTCTAGTCTATTTGCCAGTTAGACTAAATACAACTAGTTTAACAAAGCTAACTGAACACAACTCCATCAACTGCACCTCCAGTCCACTAAACTCAACTCACTTGAGTTCTAACTGAAGTCCTGCATGCAAATATTAGTCATCCCATAGGTAACCACGTATTTCCTTCTGGGATCTGCATGTACCACATCCGTAGCTCATCCTGAAGTGCTCCAAGAGAATAAGACAAAGTTTATAGTCTAAATATTATTATGAGCTAATAATATTTGACTGTTCTATATTTAGACTGAGCAGTCACTCCGCTGTGGTCTAAAAAATAGAAGTCCATCTATTTTTCCAACTTGATCAATCATCCATAAACAGCAACCTGCAATCCATAGACATGATCCATATGTCTAAAAATAGACATAGTCTAAAAATAGACTTGCGCCAAAAATAGCCTGCGGGCCCACTTAGTGAAGGCGACTCTTTTCACTAAGCTCCATCATCTTGTTGCAATCTCAACAGAATGGAGGGTGCTTGAGTTGGACACTCGGCGCTTGCGACCACCGACCACCGATATCACAATATCGCATTGGGTGGTGACAGATGGGTGATGACCTGCATAGAGATGAGAGTGCGATGTTGCGATGCGATCTGGCTTTAAGGTTCTATAGAGTGTAAGTTTTGGGAGGAAAGAGCAAGTAAGTGGGTGTGAAGGGCATTTGATGTTTCGGAAGGGGTCCGATTACCTCAGAGGGTTTGTATACTTTGGAAGAAGTCCATTGTATCTGGGAGGTGGTTTTGGAGGTCAAGGGCTCTTGCTAAGTTTCAGATAAACTGAGCAATTCCCAGGAGGAATTATGGTTATTTTTCAACCAGGGGGAGGGATATTACGTAGGGGGATTTTACTTAATATTAATAAGGGGATGGGAAGAATAGGGAGCTAAATAATAATGTTAGTGGTTAATATGGAGATGGTAAGAAAGCGCTAAGTTCAAGAAAGCTTAGGCTGTTACAAGGGGGTAGGACCATACTCAAGAGAAAATATGGAACAACTCTGAGTAAAGCAGATCTTTACTCAAGCCAGTGTTATGAAGATGATGGAACTTAAGAGGTGTCAAGCAGATCTTGACCTCTTTTGGGGAAGTTAGTTAATGATTGGGGAGAACAGAGAAGGGGACTCAGTTATACCTCTTTGGAGTTTCTTGCATACAAATTCTTACTGATCGTGTCCTGAAAGATATGACACCTGAAAACCTGGAACTGGTTAGCAATTTAGGATTCAACAACCTCAGAACTACCTACCCAGCCTACTTACCTAGCATTTTTTCTTCTTTTGTTTGGGGGCGCACTTAGACTTGCAAACTCGTCATTCATTCTTCTTTTGATGCTTTCCTATCTACATACTACCCTTATTTCTTCCAGAGCCCAGATTAAGCTGTTGGGCTCCTCTGCTTCTCTACCTATCTACGAATCTGCCAAGATTAAACTGTTTGGACAGATTTACAATCTCTATATTCTAAAACAGGAAATTTAAACCTAGGGAGACCAAGATTAAACTGTTTAGACCTCCCTTTAACTAAAAAAATGGTGATACTGGGAAAACTTTACAAAATTTGAAGGCAATTGAATGAACTTGAAGTAGCCTTCTTCACTTGGAGACTGTTAAGCAAATATAGAGCATTGCAGCAAGCAAAGTACGACATATTTGGCCTGTGAAATGCCAATCATGAAAAATGAATAACCTGCTGCAGCAGGAAGCTAACAGAACCTCTATGCATATTAGACCAAACGGAAGTTACGCTTCGAAATAGAAACATATCCCAAGTTAAGGTTCAGTGGAAGCATTTCAGTCTAGAAGAGGCAACTTGGGAATTGGAAGATGCTTTTAAAGAAGCGTATCCATCCTTTTTTTGAAAACTGGGATAAATTCCAGAATTTTAGAGCAAACACCAAGACAGTGTCAAACTCAAGCGAGGGAGGATGTGATATCCCCTAACTTGAAGTTTATATTGTAAAATTGTCTATGTTAAGTGTGTTTTATTGTTATGACTTTGAGCACCTATTTGAAATCGGTTTATCATTGTTGTATCACTGATAAATATTAAATGTAGATTTGTGTTATTATGTTGTTAACAAATTAAAAGAATTTGGAAATTAATGTTGAAGCTACATTTGGCTAAAAGAGATTAGGTTGCAAGTTAATTATGGAAATTAATTACCCTTATTAATTAAGGCCTAGGCATATAATCTTAGGATTATATTATTAATGATGATGGAAATTATTGATCAATAACTTCCCTTAAAAATTAGGATGTTATCTTTGAGAGTGAGGAAGTGGAGCTCATTAATGAGCAAGTAACCACCTGCCACCGAGTGGATGAGGTGGAGGTAGTTACTAACTATCAACTACTTTGGAAAAAGGGGGATGTTTTTTTTCTTTTGCTGGAGAATGATTCACGTAGTGAAGAAATGGGTGAGAGGAAAAGGGAACAAAAATAAAAGGAACTTGCAGACCTCGGAGCTTGGGGGGACTTTGCTAAAAAAATTCATAGTTGGTTGGAGCTTGGTCGCTCTAATCTTAATTTCCAAGGAAATATTTGCAATTTGGTATCATAAACACTCAGATATTTTAGGAGACGAATGATTAAATTGTTTTTATATTGAAATACTATGCCAGGAAAAGAATTTGAATCAGAATGTTTGTAAAAGGGGAATTGAAATTCTTTTCATAGAATAGTTGCATTAATTTTAGATATTTTAAATGTTTAGCATAGTGAAATTATAAGATCACAGTTAGAGAAAAAGAAAAAAGTTTTTGCAGATTCTTAAATACTTAATATCTATTTTTTTTCTATATAATACTACCTAAGCACCCATGGGGATTTGAACCAGTGATCTATCGCAAGGAGTGCCTTAACAATACACCCATTCACTGTCAATCCAAAGCCCCATGGGCAAATACTTATTATCTATTATGTATATAGTGAATTACTATTTTTGAGAATTCAAAGCGTACTATATGATAAGCAGAGTTTAATGAAAAACATGTAAAGTGATATGTCGATTGTTAATTTGGCATCTCAAGAACAAATTCCCTCCTTTGGATAGTCTTCCTCATCCAAACAAGACCCTATTTTCCCTTGTAAGAATTAATTTGGCCAAGAAAAAATATATTTTTTAATAAAAGACCCATAAGTACACAAAGGTATAGGTTGGCCTAAAGGACAAATTAGGTCTCCAAAGTCACATATAAATACAAATCAAGGGCGCCTCATTTAGACATCACATCAAACATCTCTTCTTCTCTTGGAGGTTTGAATACATCTGAAAATTGCAGGTTATTTTCACACGTACAAAGAGGAGAGAGAATCATTTCTGATTAGGCCAAATTCTACTTTTGTTTTAGACATTGACCGGCATTGACTTTTGGAGTTTGGGCTTAGTTGACTTGATTTTGAATTGGGTTTTTAGATTAGTTTTGGAGGCTGAATTCAAAGGAAATGAGAGAGAAAAAAATCTGGGCACTTTTACCTTGTTCGACCGCATATCTGAATTTGTTATTTGACCATAAGGTTGACCTTAAGATTGACCAATTTCTGGGGCACTTTTTGGGACTATTTTGACCATCTTTAACCAAGCTAAAGAGGCTAAATTTTAGGTTGCCAAGATAAAACCTTTTGGAGGCTCTTTGACTATTGAAAATTGACTGGGTAGGGCATCATTTGTTGTTGTTGAATGTTGTTGACTTTGACCAGATTTGACTTGTTGACCATATTTCACTTTTGGGCTCATCTCTTGAATATTGTTTAGTGAATTGTTGGATAAGTCAAAGGATTGACTTTGACTATTTTGTTGATGATTTGGAGTATTGTATCTCTATATTAAACATTTGATGACAACCTAATAGAAGAAGAATTTGAAAGGGTTTTCCCTCTTGTGGGGTTTTTCCTTACTCTTTGACCAAATCTTGTGTCTCTTGTCATTGCTTTTGGTTGTCTTCTATTGCATATTGGATCTATTGTTCTATCTACAATTGTGCATTGTTTTTTTTTTTCATTGTGGTTCACGGGCACTCAGTGAGTGGGTGCTACGTCCACGTAGAGAAGCACGGCAGTTCACCCGAAGGGATCTGTCGGTCGGCCATAACAGGCCTAACCCCGAGGGCGTCGAGGAGATTTGACCCCGTGACCTCCCAACCGGGAAAGTACTTAGCAACGGGAACTCGACCGTTTGAGCTATCCCTTGGGGCTTACAATTGTGCATTGTTATTAGAAGATTAAATTTTTTTCGAAAGTGATTGCTAATTGAATAAATAATTGAGCTAAGTGATTATGCTAGCATAGAACAGTGAAAACTTAACACTGATAAATCGCAGTGACTAGTTTAGTTATTTCTCTCTCCTATATGTAAGTTGGTTATATAAGTATATAACCATAGTAAATAGAGACAAAGTAAAATCTAAAGTAGAGTAGTCCATTTGGGTAGTAGATTAGTCTAAATAATGCCTTGAATGTAAGGATACAAAATTTAGAAATAATTATTTTTTAGATAATCACTTAATATATTGGGATAATTTTAAGAAAAACTTCATTGTACAAGTGATGTACAACATTATATGTGAGGTTGAAAAGACCCGAAAAATTAGTAATAAACAATGAACAAAGGGTAATGATTTTCATGAACATAAAATATAAAGACAAAAGCATAGAATTTTTGAGTTAAACATATGTAGACATGTATATAAAATATTAACACATAATGTGCTTTATAACAATATTTACACTGTTAAAATTGTAGTACTAGTCAAATATGACCATAATAATAAAAAACAATTTCAACTGACCAAATTTTTTGGGTGAGGGTTACCCTTTAGAAAATTACTTGTTAAGCATAAAAGCCTATAAGATATAGACTTTCTAATATGAAGTAAATTTGAGAAATAATCTATAAACTAAATATAAAAACATAGGAACCATGGTATCTTGTCCTCAATAAAAGGGTCGTGCATAAGTAAAGTAGTATCTAAGAGTTCAGGGGCATTTGAATTAAACAAAAGAAATTGTGTACCTCTTACACCTTGGAAAAAGCTCCATATAATATTTTCGAAGGGAAAACTTTCAAAATTTCTTTTAGGGTTTTTATTTTACATATGAGTGTTCAAAACAAATTATTAATTAAGGTCGGGTAGTAAAAGAGGAGATCAAAAACTGAGTAAAGAAAAATAAGAAAAAGGTCAAGTGTTAAAGATTGCTTGAAAGAGTAAATGTTTTTAGAATATCGCGCATTATCTCTACAATAAAACAATAATTTTGTGATTAAAAACAAATTGTAGTAAAAAACCCTGAACTGGAGAAAAGCGATCAATATGAAATCAAAAAATACATATATTCATGTAGGGTTAAAACCCTAACGAAAATTCAGTAGGGTTTTATATAAGTACTCCAAACAAAAGAGTTTATGGCCATTCTAAAGAAATTACGCTAACATCCATGGTAACAATTTAGTGTCAAACAATTTCATTGTTAGGTCCCTATGATACACTAGTATTATTGTTATGCAACTAGCCCACAAAATAGAAGAAAAGATAGAGAGACGACTTCAAAATCAACCCTTAGAGGGGGAAAGCTATTTTACATTACACAAATGAACAATTCTTGGATGATACAAATGACAAGACCTCCTTTCTATATATAGGAGTCTAAGGGGTCACAATATAGTCAAAGTCGACATAACAATAATAATGTAAGGGCACAACAATAACAATAGTGGGATTCTATGGGGCACAATAAGAACAATATGGGGACAACATGGGCACAACAATAACAATAAGGACTACAATGACAATATTAATAAGGGAATAGACTAGTATTATAGGGACCTAACATGCCCCTCTCCTTCGTAAAAGTGTTGTCCTCAACGCTTAAGTAGTTATGGATTCTTCTATATAAAATTCTCATCCTCCCATGTGGAACATTCAGCGGGTAATTTCTTCCACATGATGAGATACTCTAAAATTGATCGATTTCGTAGCTGCCAAGTTTTTGTTTCTATGACTGCTTAAGGTTATATGATTTTTCCTTCCTCGTCAAGTTTTGGCAATATTGTTTGAACTTGGAGCTTGTCACTTATAACCTTCTTTAGGAATGAAACATGGAAAAATGGGTGCACTCGGGAAGCTGTAGGAAGCTCCAATTTGTATGCCATAGTACCAATCGTTTACAATGCCTTTTACAAACCATAATACTTTGGTGATAATTTATTATCCTTCTTAACTTGGTTGAGGGACATTTGTTTGTATGGTTGTAGTCGTAGAAATACCTAGTCACCTACATCAAAACTTCTTCCGATGCGATGTTGATATGCCTATTGTTTCATTCTATTCTGTGCCAAATCGAGGTTATCCTTTAAGAGTTGGAGAACTTATTGTTGATGCTTTATGTGATATTCCACTACTTGAACCTTATAATTTTCTCTTAAATATGACGTGATGGACGATGGATGATATCCATAAAGTGCCATAAGTGGGGTCATTTTTGTTGCATTATGGAAGTGTTATACCACCATTCAGCCAGAGGCAACCATTTGACCCATTGTGTCTGGTTATCAGATACAAAGCAATCAAGATGTCCTTCCAAACATTTGTTCACTATCTCAGTTTACCCTTCAGATTGAGGATGATGAGATGATCTATGGGCTAACTGAGTACCTAGACAAGAAAATAATTATGTACAAAACTTTCCAATGAAAATGGTATCTATGTTGCTTACAATAATATTTGGGTTTCCATGTAGCTTTTGAATTGTTTCCATAAATGCAGTAGCAATTGTATTGGATTTAAAGGGATGAGATAATGCACAAAAGTGTGCATACTTGGTAATTCTATCAACTACCACCATGATGACACTCTTTCCTTCGGACTTGGGTAAACCTGTGATATAATCCATTGAAACCTCCTACCAATGTTGACTTGGAATGGATAAAGGTTGTAATATACATAGGGTTTCAATTGTTTCAAATTTATTTTGTTGGAAAACCAAACATTTTGCCACAATCTTTTGAATATCATATTTAAGGCCATCCCAAAAAAAATCCTTCTTAACCTTGTGGTAAGTTTTTAAAAATCTTGAGTTCCCTCCTAAGGGAGAGGTGTGCAATTCCATAAGAATATTTTGTTTGAGTTGGGAATTCTTACATAAGTATAAGAGATCTTTGTACCATAAAGAATCATTTTTCCAGCTAAATGTATCATATTTACTGGCATCTTGTTGTAACTTTTGAATGAGTACCCACATTTCTTCGTCATTCTTCCATTCATCCCTTGCCTCATTTATCCAATCTGGTTGGATAATAGAAATGGCGCTAAGCAATGGTTCCACATCCTCATCCTTTCTTAAGAGTGCATATACAACAACATTTTGCTTCCCTTTTTTGTAGATGATTTCAAAGTCATAACCCAACATCTTTGTGACGCATTTTGTTGCTCTTCTGAAGATAATATTTGTCCTAAAAATTATTTAAGACTATCATGATCTTTTTTTACCTTGAAGTGTCTTCCCATTAGGTAAGGTCGCCATTTCTTAGGTGCATGTAGTATTGCCAACATTTCCTTCTCATACATAGCTTTGTGTAAATACTTTCCTTTGATTGGATGAATTTCGAAAGCAATGGGTCTTTCTTCTTGCATTAAAACAACACCAATTCCATTTCCTGAGGCATCACATTCTACAATAAAGATTTTTGTGAAGTCTGGCATAGCTAAGACTAGTGCTTGGCACATTACCTCTTTAAGATGTTCAAAGGCTTTCGTTTCTTCAAGAGTCCAAGAAAATGCATCTTTCTTTAGTAATGTTGTTAGAGGTGCTTCTATTCTCCCATAATTCTTAACAAACTTCCGATAATACCCTGTCAACCTGAGAAATCCTCGCAGATGCTTTATGGATGTGGGGATTTTCCATTCTTTAATGGCTTTAATTTTGCTAGTGTCTACCTTAACACCTTAATGAGATACAATATGACCCAAATATTCCACCTCTTGTACTCCAGAGAAACATTTAGAGGTTTTTGCATATAATTGTTTCTCATCCAATAGTTTGAGCACTCTATCAACATGTTGAACATGATACTTCCAAGACTTGTTGTAGATTAGTATGTCATGAAAAAAGTACTAACATAAATTTTCTAGGAAGGGTTTGAAAATGGAATTCATCAAACCTTGAAATGTAGAAGGTGCATTGGTAAGGCCAAAAGGCATAACCAAAAATTCATAATGACCCTCATGACTTCTAATGTTGTTTTCAGAATGTCTTCAGTCTTCATTCTGATTTGATGATATCTTAAATGAAGGTCCAACTTAGTGAAGTAAATTTCTACATGTAATTCATCCAATAATTCATCAATGACAAGAATGGGAAATTTATCTTTAATAGTGAGCTTGTTGAGCTCCCTATAATCCGTACACATGCCATGATCCATCCTTCTTGTGCACCAATACTACTGGAGCAGAGAAAGAACTTTGACTGGGTTGAATTGTACCACCCTCTAGCATTTCTACAACCATACGTTCAATTTCACTCTTTTGGGCATAGGGATATCTGTAAGGCCTTATGTTTGGAGGAACACTTCCTGGAATCAAATGAACAGCATGATCATGATCATGAATAGGTGGGAGGCCTTTGGGAGTCTCAAATACCTTGCAATGATTGTCCAAGACTTTTTGGAGATCTAGAGCAATAGATGATTTCGACGTGGGAAACTCTAGCAAACATAATTGTGCA
>APFE031350410.1:79613-99535 GCA_000404065.3 Pinus taeda
CAGGAGTACGCACCCACCCCTTTACATACAGAGCGTACAAGTACGCAGGTATTGTGAACTTGGGTTGCGTACACGCAGATAAGGCTGAGAGAAACTGCGTACCGAGAGATAAATAGATTTGTTAAAGACTTTCTCTCTTTCTTGGAGTTTGACATGGAGAGCAGAGGTACGAGACTTGCCAAGGAGGATAGTATGACAGTTGATGGAGCCATACTAACTGCAAATAGTCATGGTGACAAATTTTAGTGTAACACATATCATCATATATCAAACCTTCATCACTATGAGCATTATGATCAATGGGAATCAATGGGCAATCATGTATCAAACAATTTTCCATCACAAACACTGCTATAGTGACATCAATGACAACCTAGATTAACAATGTCCCACTTTGTCATTGTTGGCAATATTCTTCTTCTCTCCCTCTTTGACATCAATGGCAAAGGAGTGCACAAGGACTCCCCTTGTCGAACTACTCCCCACTGTCATGCAACATCTTTATGAATCTAATTAATGTGATGCTAGAGAAATAACCCCCATCTTTTGGTGAAGATATTCAAATTCTTCTCAAGGAAGAGGTTTTGTGAAAATATCAATTATATGCTCCTTAGTATTGATATATTCCAAGATGATGTTTTGTTCAGCTACTTGTTCATGAAGGAAATGATACTTGATTGGTATATGTTTGGTCTTTGAGTGCATCACTGGATTTTTGTTGAGACTGATAGCACTTGTGTTATCACAATAGACGGTGATTGGTTGATTTGTACCTATGTTGACATCCTTTAGAGCTTCCTCCATCCATAATATTTGAGTACAACAATCTGTAACAGCTATATACTTGGCTTCAGCTGTAGATAGTGATATGGATGTTTTTTTTGAGCCAAGGTACTAGAAAATCTCCTAGGAAGAATGTGTTTCCACTAGTACTTTTTCATTCATCGACACTTCCGGCCCAATCAGCATCAGTGTATGCAGTCACAGTAAGAGTTGAGCTCTTAGGGTATCATAGACCGAAATCAGGAGTTCATTTCAAGTATTTAAGAATTCTTTTTACAACCAACAAATGGGATTGTTCAGGAGTTGATTGAAATCTTCCCACCATTCCTACTGCTTACATAATGTCAGGGATCGTAGCAGTTAAGTATAGGAAGGCTCCAATTATTGACCTGTAATGTGTTTCATCTACCAGAGGAGAGTCATCATCTTTGCTTAATTTGCAATCTGTGGTCATAGGTGTGCTCATGGGTGCACAGTCTTCCAACCCATATCTTTTAAGCATGTCCTTAAGATATTTTGCTTGAGATATGAACATGCCTGTCGTGGTTTGTAATACTTGTAGTCCAATGAAGTAAGATAAATATCCTATCATTGACATCTCGAACTCTTTTGACATATTTTGAGCAAACTCATGGCTCATCTCATCATTATTACTAGCAAAAATTAGATCATCAACATAGACAAGATTGACTAGTAACTTATCCTCATCCATAATTATGTAGAGATTACTTCCTGCCACCCCCTTCTTGGAGCCTTTTTGTTGTAGATAGTGATCCAATCTTGCGTACCAAGCTCTAGGATCTTGTTTCAACCCATATAATACATTTTTCAGCTCACAAACAAAGCCTTTTCCTTCTGCTAGATTAAACCCTTCTAGTTGCTCCATGTAGACTTCTTCCTTGAGTTCCCCATTTAGAAATGTTGATTTTACATCCATTTGATAGATTTTAAATCATTTTGAGCAAGAAAATGACAAGAACATCCTTATAGCTTCCACACAAGCTACTGGAGCAAAGGCTTCTTCAAAGTCAATTCCTTCAATTTGTGAATAATCTTTACAAACAAGCCTTGCCTTATTTATGATGATTTGTCGATCTTTATTCATTTTGTTTTTGAACATCCACTTGGTTCCAATTATAATTTTATCCTTTGGATGAGGTACTAGCTCCCATGTCTCATTCTTCTCGATTTGAGAAATTTCTTCTTCCATGGCTTTTACCCAATGAGGATCCTTACTTGCTTGAGTAAATGTTTCTGGTTCGATCATAGATAGGAGAGTGACATCATTTTTATTTGGTGTACTTGTCATCCTTCTTTGGGTTTGTATCCCTTCATCTATACTTCCAATAATTTTCTCTTCACGGTAATGCTTTTGGAGAAACTTCATCTTTGAAGGGGTTTGAGATGGTTCTTTTTCCTTGTTTTCTTCTTGATATTTTTCCTCTTTTTCAAATTCTTCTTCAATGAGAGGGTCAACTTCATGATATTCAATTTATTTTCTGGAAGGTCTTCATCAATCTTCACATCAATGCTTTCCATTGTTTTCCGTAGTTGATTATTGTAGCACTTGTAGGCTTTGCTCCTCGTAGAATATCCAAGGAATATGCCTTCGTCGACCCAAGAATCAAATTTTCCTATTGAGCCATCATTGATTTTTATGAAGCACTTGCTTCCAAAAATCTTGAAGTATTTTACTGAAGCAGGCTTTCCTTTCCATAATTCATAAGGAGTTTTCTCATTATTTGGTATTAGTTGAGTTCAATTCAAGGTATAAACAGCTGTCCTGACTGCTTCTCTCCAGAATTTTGCCTGCAAGTCAGCTACTACTAACATTGTTCTTGCCATTTCTTGAACTATTCAGTTTCTTCTTTCAACTACCCCATTTTTCTTAGGTGTTCTGGAAATAGAGAGTTCTCTTTCAATTCCATGTACTTTACAGAATTCATCAAATTATTTGGATCTGAATTCTCCCCCTCTATCCATTCTAAGACATTTAATCCTAGAATCCTTTTCATTTTCTACAAGAGCTTTAATATTCTTAAAACACTCAAATGCTTTAGATTTATATTTTATGAAATATATCCACATCATTCTAGTATAGTTATCAACAAATAAAACAAGGTACCTTTCTCCTTGGAGTGCCAGAGTTCTCGTTGGTCCACATAAATAATCATGGATGATCTCCAAAGGTTTTGATGTAGAAAAATCTTTGGTCTTGTGGCTGGTTCTAGTTTGCTTTCCATGTTGAGATGGACCACATACTCCTTGATTTGGCTTGAATAACTTTGGGATGTCTCATACTGCATTAATCTTGTTGATATTGATCAAGTTATCAAAACCTGTATGTCGAAATCACTTTTTCCACAACCAACTTTCATTTGTTTGACTTAAGTAACATTTATCTTCTTGAATTTTGTTCAGAATGTAGACGTTATTTGATGTTTTAACTCCTTTTGCCACAAGTTCCCCTGAGGAATATTTTATTATTTCACAATATTTGGTGCTAAAGACAACATTATGTGCTTGATCACAGATTTGGCTAACACTCGGGACATTGTGTTTGAGCTCGTTTCCTAGCAAAGCATTATGAGCCTTTCCTTTTCCATTAATAAGGGTAACAATTCCTTTTCCAACAATTTTGGTAGATCCACTTCCAAAGGATACATTTCCTTTCTTTTTGTTTAATGAGACAAACTTCCTTTTGGCCCTTGTCATATGTCTGGAGCACCCACTATCCACAAACCAATGATTTTCATCACTGTGAGCACATAGAGCTAGCCACATTTATCCATGTTGGGATTCTCATTTTTTTCTTTTCTTCTTTTGAGGGGGAAATTATGTTCATTATGTCCATTATCATTACATAATGAGCAAATTGGATCAAATTTGGCAAAGGGATCAAAAGAGTTGTAGGTCTTGATTTGTCCTTTCCCTTTGAGGCCATATGGTTTGTTTGTTTGATCCTTCCATTTTGGTGTTTCATTCTTATGGGCCATGCAATGCTTAGCTTGATGACCAAAATTTTTACAATAAAAACAATGCCCAAAAAATATAGTTTTGAACTAGTTGTAATAGCCATGATTTGAATCAACATTCTTCCTTGGATTTACTCTCTCTTCATTCTTTGGATTTGAGATGGGCCTTTGATGAAATAATATTTCTTCTTTTGGGTTGCTGGAAAGTATGTCGGCATAGCTTTTCACATTATTCTTAGTACTTGATGATTCTCCTTTAAAACCTATCCTAGACTTGTCATGTTGAGGTTTTTAATTATTTAGGACAATGTGAAGTATTTGAGAGCTTTCCCAACCCTTTTTGACTTGCCCCAATTCCTTCCTCAAAGATACTATTTCATCTTCACCTTCTTCCCAAATTTCTTGTTTATCTTTTAGCTTATTTTTCAAGAGGTCTTCCCTGCTTTTTGTTTCCTCATTTTCTACCTTGAGAGAGATGATTTTATTTCGTAATTTCTCATTTTCTTCAATGGCACTCATTAACAATTCATCTACATTTCCTTCTAGACCTTAATCATCATCATTTGTGAATGCCATGAACAATACTTCTTGGCTTTCAGCATGATCATTTTCTTCATCTGATTCATCATTACCTCCTTTGGTGAGGGAACTGATTAGTTGATTTCTTTTTGATGACTACAAATTCATCTTCATCAGACTCATCTTGCTTAGAGAAGAAATTCTTCTTATTGAACCCTTTCTTTTTTGTATACCATCCTTTTAGAATTTTCCTCATAATCACTATCATGCTTAAGAGGACATTTTGCAACATAATGACCTATTCTTCCACATTTGAAACAAATAAGAGGGTACTTACCTTTTAGCTTAGATCCTTTCTTTAGTCTTTGTACAAATTGTGCCAATTCAGATTCAACATTGGAGTCATCACTGTTGGTATTCCATTATTTCCCCTTTTCTTGATTTTGAGGCCTTGAATGCTGCATCTTTGGAACTTGGGCTTCCTTTTCTCATCTATAGGCAATGATGACTCGATGAATTTAATCCATCTTGAAAGTATCTAAGTACTTAATTTCTTCTATAGCGCTTACTTTGGAGTCAAATTTGTCTAGGAGAGATCTTAATACCTTTTGAACAATAATGCTTTCTTCAATGTTTTCTTCCAATCCTTTAAGAATGTTGACCACTTCAAATATTGGGAGAAAGTATGATGCAATATCTCTTCATCATCCATTTTCATACTTTAAAATTTCCTTCTATGAGTTTGAAGCTTTGCCTTCTTAACTTTGGATTCCTCATTGTATAATCTAACTAGGTTATCCCATACTTCTTTGGCCGAGTCACAATTCATGACATTTGTAAATTCAGAATCAGTGATTCCACTGGTGATGGAATTTAAGGCTTTTGCATTTGCAATGTAAGCTTTCTTTTCATCTTGATCTGTTGGAAGAGTGGAAGGACCTGTGTACTCATTTAAAACCAAATGCCAAACTTCAGGTCCAAGGGACATTAAGTAGTAGGACATTCCTTTTTTCCAAAAACCAATATTTGTGCCATCGAACAGAGGAGGCCTTCCTGACACTTCTTGATTTCTCATTATGACTAAGAATCCTTCTAGTTGTTAGGTTGATATGAAGAAGCTAGCTCTGATACCAATTGTTGGAAATACTAAGGGGGGGTGAATCAATATTTCTTTTAAATTGTTATTTTTACCAATTAAATTATTTATACTTAAAACACAAAATGAGAAATAGGAATAAATGCTTTTATTAATATAATCTTTACAATAAATCAGGTAGAGTATATATAAGGCTCCAACCAGTTTCCAAGCACCAACTTGGAGTTTTCGTGAGGCTCCAACCTCCAAGGCACTAACCCTATCTTGTCAAGGCACTAACCTTGGATTTAGGAGCACCAAGTCCAAGGACACCAATCCTTCCAATTCTGAGACACCAACCCCAAGGGCTTCAATCCTATGCTATATATTGTCTATATATATTGTCCTGCTGGACCTTTGGCTTCCTTTTGTCCTGTTGGACCTTCGGCTTCCTTCTATCTTGTTGGGCCTACGACTTACTTTTGTCCTTCTACTTACCTCTCTCTCACTCGATCTTCTGCTTCTTATGTACCTTCATTGTTTGCCAGACCTTTGGATTCTTGACCTTTCGACTTCTTCTTTCGTTCTCTTGAGCTTCTGACTTCCTCTATTCCTTCAAGTTCATGAGTTGTGAACTATTACCTCTTCTCTGTGATAGATGCTCGAGATATGTTACCGATATGGAGGTCCCACATGCCACATCATCACCTTTAATCACAATCGGCAGTTTGAAATCACTTAGAAACTAGTGATATTGTGGATGCGAAATTGTATAAAGTTATGTTATAGTGGTGTAGTGGGTCCGCAATATGATTTCATAATTGCAGGTTCTACCACCGTTACATCTCTTCAAGACTTCAGATATGTGACGGATGTGATATTTCTTTAGGATGCATTATAATGATGCATTAGGTCCACAACGTTATCGCAATCAAAGGTTTTGCGAGACTTCGACTGACACATGGATTAAAATGGCTTAACCCCTGTAGTTGATCGTGATCTAAGGGTTGACTATGAGATTGAAGGCTAGGATTGAGTGCGGTACTTCAACCACAATCAAGGAAGTCCATACTCTCATACCCCTGCTATTCCGATAGTTGTTGCTCCTGTGACTTCTCTTCACTCTTCCGCTCTTCTGAGAGTTTTCTTCTTTACTCCTCTATATTGCTATTCAATTATAGTTCAATTTCTCCTGTTCAATTGATGTTCAATTGCTGATCAATTGACCTCTTGAGTCATTTTCTACTAAATTGTTGTTCAATTGTTGTTTAATTGACTTGGGTCCTCCATCTCATCATATCATAATATATCAAACTTTCATCACTACGAGCATTATGATTAATGGGCATCAATGGGTAATCATGTATCAAAGAATTTTCCATCACAAACATTGGTATATTGACATCAATGACAACCTACATTAACAATATGGAACAACTTCAGTAAGGTAAAAGACATTTTACTTTAGAACATCTCATGGCTTTTTGGTACAGGAAATGGAATTATTTTGGGCAAAGATCATATTTTAGGAGCCTGTGAAGACCCACTTGGTACAATGAAATTATTAAATTACCTTAATAGGAAAGGTATATTTGTATTGAACCAGATGATCCGTGAATGGAGTGGCAATATTCCAATCTGGTTGGACCCCGTCCATTTGAACCTCACAAGATGGTACAAACTGGAATGGAGCGAACTTGTAAAATCTTTAAAAGTAGCAGGCATATGTTATGATAGCAAAGGGGATCGTATTTTCTGGGCAGGAAAAAAGAAGAAATCCAGAGAGATTGAAGTGGCAGATTGTTATTTCAAATTGTGTATGAAGGAGCTATAGATTTCGGACAGGTGCTGGTTCTATAAGTTTTGGCAAACAAATATTCCCATAAATATTATCATTTTCCTATGGTTAACATGGTGGAATAAGAACCTTACATGGGAAAATTTGCAAAAGAGGAATCAACATGGACCTGAGATGTGCTACCTATGTAGGAAAGAAGCAGAGGATAATTGCCATTTATTCTTACATTGTCCAAGCTCTATTAGCATCTAGAAGCACTTCACTACCAATAAGAAGATACCATACATTCATTTTAATACAGTTGACGAATGTTTAAAATGGTGGAGTACACATTGCACCAGTTGGCGATCACTCTCACTGGTTATCTTTTGCGATATCTAGAAAGGCTCCAATCACCTCATCTTTGGAACTATAATATGGAGAGAAGACCTGATTTGTGATTAAATAGAACAATGGTCAATATCAGATCAGGTAGCTAGCACCAATCAAAAATAAAAAGAAGGTAAAGGGATGGTATAGGATGTCAACTACCCAGCTATTTTTTTTGATGGGGCATCACAAGGAGGAAGATGCATATATGGAATTTGGTTAAAGGTTTTAGAAGATCAATAATTCTAGATACATTGGAATATGGGAGAGGGGACAAGTATGAAAGCCAAAGCAATTGCCTTGTTGCGACTATTATGGATTACCAAATTTTTGGATATCCCACAAATACAAGTCTATGGAGATTCCAGATGTATTCTAGATCACATTTTGGGGAAGAATAATATCCAAAAAAACTCCCTACAAGGCTGGTTGAACCGCATTCAAAGCCTATGGATCACTCTTCAGCAATATTCCATGCAAGACATTAGCAAAGCTTTCAACAAGAACGTAGATGAAATGTCAAAAAAGGGACTAATGGCCACAAAAGAAGGTATGCACATCTAGATAAAAATGGGGACAACAATGACAGAAGCAGGAAGAATTGACATGCCAGGATAGATCTCTACAGTCCTTGTCTGTCGAGCAATATGTCAGCATAGATAAGTTCTTTGAAACAATTTTTTGTATTACTTTTTGTAGATGTTTTGTACATGGTCTTGTATAAAAAAGACATTTGATAGACTACTTTATAGATTACTGTATATGGAAGAAGTTCTAGAAAATATGTGTATTATTGTTTTCTCTATTTCATCCTCAGAATTAGAAAAATTTCTAGAAAATGGCAAATGTTGTTGTAAGGAATATATATTTAGTTTCCTGATCAGCTAGATAAATGGTATACTATCAAAACTATGATGTTGTTTATGTTATCATATATATGTACTGTTTTAATATAATTCAAAACAGGGGTTTTTCCTATGAATATAATTAACTTAAATATTTAATAAATTAATAATAAAAATTTTATAATAATTTAATTTATTTGTATAGTAATTTCATAATGGCAGTTGTTAGGTAATGTGAAAAAAGATAAATATAGGAATTTACATGGACGTAATATTTTAATTTCACAATTGTATTGGGAAATGGAAAAATAGATATGATTTTTAGAAATGTAAAATACTTCATATATCAATTTCATTACCTTAAAATAAAAGAAATAACATAAATTTAAACAACGTCTTTCATTTATGACCATTAAAAAAAATAAATAAATAAATAATATACCAAAAATTTAATAAATAATTATCTACTAAGTTTATTGAATATATTGGTAAGTAATATTGAAATATTTATTACAATTTTAAGTCACCTTTTGTAATTATTATTTTCAATTGTTAATTTTACAAAATTTTCAAAGTAATATATTAACAACGAAATATATATTTCACATGTGTTTGTTTTAATAATTTTAAATTAATATATATAAAATAAATATTTTTGAGCCTAAAGGCTCATTCTATAGTCCAAAATGAGGAGATATGTAAATATGTCCATATGTCCATCCCTTTTAAAATAAAATTAAAATTTAAAAATTATGTTCTAAATAGAAAAAAAAATATGAATATAAGTAAAAATGTGTAAGAGTAAGATGTTTAAATCTCATACTTTTCAAAAATATTTCAAAAAGAGATTTAAATAAACCATTTGAAAACCTATATCAACTAGTTTATGTCAATATCAAATTCATATATATCTATATATAGAAAAAATTGTTTAAGATAAAACATTTTGATGTGTATCTAAAGATATATCATATGAGTTATCAATAAAATATTTTAATAATAATAATATTGAATATACTTAAAATTATATTAATTAATAAAAAATCATTTTTAATTTGAGTGATTAAAATGTCTCTATGTACAATGTTATTTAAAATATCTCTTAATGTTAAATTTAGGGTAGTATTTATATATCATTTTTAAAACAATATGTATAATATCAGAAAAAAATAAATTTTATGACATTAAAAATGTTTATTTGGTTCAATATATACTCTATACTTTAGCATTTACACTCTAAGTTTGGATGTTGAAGAAATTTGATCTCTCCACTAATCTTAAATCTGTAATTCCCATAAATCTTATATAATATTATATTATACAAATAAAAATAATACAAATACTTTTAAAAACATTTTTCCAAAATAGAATTTTTTTAATTCAAAATTCAACTAACTATTAAAAAACACTATATTATGACTGATTAAAATATAATTTTATTTCAAAAAAATCTAAGGCTCTTCAAACAAATCTAAAATAAATATTATTTTGTTTTATTATTTTGAAATGAGAATTTTTTATTTTGTTGATATAAAAATCTTAGAGCCTATCCCAATGATTTCTCTATTCGCAACTTATCAAATTCCAAAAGTGTTAATCAATATCAATAGAATGTTTTTAACATAATTGACATTGTTTTAAAATGTAATATTTATGTCAATACGTATTTTTATTTTGGAGAAACACTATGGCACGAAGGAAAGGATGGAAGCAACTAGACGAGGGTTAGGGTTTTCCCTGAAGCTAGCGACGTGAAGTTTTGACAATTTTTCTGCCCTCGTGACCTGGATTCTGTACTAACTGTGGGCCATTTCTATCCCCGTACAACCATCCCCATTTTTCCCTTTCACCGTTCTCCATCAAGGGTAGGAATTTCCCAAAGCTCCCTCTCCCGTTCTTTCCACCTGCTCCCCATCCTCAATAGTGACGGACATAGATTTTTTCGAGACGGCAGCTGGCATGGGTTTTTCGGAGTGGTTATGGAGGACTTAGTAGATTATTCAGAGGACCCTTTGGAGGACACCTCCATCTGGACAACTCCTCATGCAAACCCGACGATCTTGCATTGATTTTCCAATGAGCTATCGAAGAAACTAGAAACGTTGCCCTCTTTCTCTGGCCCTTCGAGCTCGATAGCTACCCACCTAGTGCTCTCCTCTTGACTGCCTTTCTCTTCGGTCCCCTATTCCTCTCAAAATTGTTCTCCTTCTTATCGTTCCTCCATTACTACAACTACTCATGTTAAGATTAATGTGGGTCCGTCTCAATCCCCTTCCCTTGCGACCTGTCCTCTCTTTTTGTCCCCCCCTCCCCCACTGTATCCTTCATCCCTCCATCTATTTTGGAACCATCCCCTCTCCCTTCCCCCGCTCTATAACCTGGTCCCCCCCTCCCCGTTACCCAACTCGCTCCAAGTCAAGGATCTTTGTCCCAAACCTATTAGGCATTGGTCTTGACTCAACTCCTTTTCCTCTAAAGCTCCCCTGAGGTCGACCATCATCCCTGTCCAAAGCTAAACTACAAGCCGGGAAGGATGTAGCTTCAGGAAGGAAAATTACTATCCACGGGGCCCTTAAAGCAGAGAATGCCCCAGCTGAACCCCCCTTATGAAGATTCTGTCTTTCAACTGTAAAGGGTTAGCTAGGCCTAATAAGAAACTAACATTTTGAAGATTGATCATGACAAACCCTGTTAATATTATTTTCGTGCAGGAAAACCTCAATAGTGTTGAAGCTATCTCTGGTTTTCTCGTTTCGATGCTCTCGGGCTGGTCTTTTTATGCCCTAGACGCATCCAAGAGATCTGGAGGCATGGCCCTAGGCTACAACACATGGTCCATCAAACTCATTAATTGTTGGGGAGGCCCTCGCCACCTGGGGATCAATATTTTTTAGCAGAATTGAGCACCGAGATCAGGCTCATTAATGTGTATGCCCCTTGTCACCATAGGACTAAGTTTTGGGAAAATCTCTTGAACTCTAAGCTTATCTAGAAGGAACTTGTAATCCTGGGAGGGGACCTTAATTTCTCATTAGGTCACTTGGAATCACGGGGTCACCATGCCCAGGCTGATCTCCACCCAGAATTCTATGAGTACATACTAGAAGCGCATAGCATGGTGGACATTCCCTTAGAAAAACTGCAGCCCACTTGGAGGAACAACAGAGTTGGGGAAGCTAGCCTTTCTAGAAGACTAGATTGTTTCCTTCTTAAGGAAGGCCTTCTTAGCTCAGGCTCAATCTCAGGCAATGGGTTGGCATGGGGGGACTATCAAATCATCTACCCATCTACTTTGAAATCAGAGGAAGGATAGAAAAGCCTAAGGGTCCTTTCAAATTCAACTCTTCTGGGCTAAAAGAGGCATCCTATATTCACATGGTCAAGACCTTCTAGCAGGCCCACCCCCCTGCTGCTACAGGGAATATTGTAGAGGGCTTTGTGGCTAATCTAAAAGAACTAAAGAAACTCTCAAAATCCTGGGCACATAATAAGAGAGTGATGGATGATAAAACCCTCTCGGAGACCGAAGCAGAGATTGTTGTTTATGAGAATGACAAGGGGGGGGGGGGGGGGGGGGAGGGGGGTCTTCCCCACTCTTGATCAAAAGGTCAAGTTGTAATCTCTATATGCTTCTTGAGGAAAAATCTTAAAGGATAGAGAAGAGACATGGAGACTACGAATTAGGGAAATTTGGCTACTTAAAGGTGATGATAACACAAAATTCTGTCACAAATTTGCAAATGGGAGGAGTGCAGTAAACCCCATATGGTAGCTCAATAATGAGAATGGGATCCCCTTAAACACTTTTCCTCAGCTTTTAGCCATGGCTACTTCATACTTTAAGCAGATTTATAGCGCTCCCACCAATGTCTCCCTAGCAGAAATTATTCGAGTAGCCCAACTATGCCCCCGCTTTGTGGATCAAGAGGAGGCATTGGTCTTGGTCAAGGAGGTCTCAATGGGTGAAGTGGAGGCCACTCTCTAGTGCTTCAAGAGAGACAAGAGTCCAGGTCCAAATGGCTGGACAGTGAATTTTTATCTGACTTTCTCCGAAATTATAGGCCCTAATCTTCTCAAGGCATTTGAGGCCTCTAGGAGCGAGGGCAAGATGCTAAAGGCCTTCAACTCCACTATCATTGCCCTCATCTACAAATCAGCCAACCCCGCCTCTTTCAATGATTTTCAGCCCATTTCTCTATGTAATTGCATCTACAAAATCATAGCTAAGATTATAGCCAATTGCCTGCGACCTATTCTATCCTCACATATCTCTCTAGAGCATTTTGCCTTCCTCCATGATAGGAAATTCCATGAGGTGGTGGGAACAACACACGAGGTCCTACATACCCTTCAGACTAAGAAATTGAAAGGAATGATCCTTAAGGTGGATCTCATAAAAGCCTTTGACAGAGTAAGCTGGCTCTATTTAGGAATGCTCTTAACTCATTTAGGGTTCCCCTTTGTTTTCATCAAATGGATAATGTGTTGTATCTCTAACATACCTTTCAGTGTGTTGATAAATGGAGTGGCTTCCCCCTTCTTTCACTCAGAGAGAGGTCTTAGACAAGGATTCCCTTTATCCCCATTTTTTTTTGCTTATCATGGAAGGTCTGAGCTGGCTCATCAAGGAAGATCACTCTAGAGGCAGACTCCAAGGAATCAAAATCACTGATGGATGCATTCTGACTCACCTGTTATTTGTGGATGACGTTTTGATATTTCTTAATGAAGGAATAGGGGACCTAACATCCTTGAAGAACTCTTTCTCCCTATTTCAGACAACTACTGGGATGATGGTAAATTGCAATAAGTCCACACTGACAGCACCCGGCTACTCGCCCCACGAGACTCATTATGCCCTCATTCAGTTCAAATTCATATTTCTAAGTATGGAGGAGGGGCTTCGATATTTGGGGTATGTTGTGCCCTACAACAACCCCCCATTTCATATCATTAAAATTCCAAAACTATAATGTGAAATGGGTCCCTTTTTTAATTTTTGTTTCAAATTTGTATCAATTTAAAGTTCTATTTCACAAAAAGGCCTTTTTAATGAAACCAATCAAAAAAACCCCCAATGTAAAATGATTTATCTTTATCATTGCGATAAAGCGATCGCGAGATCGCATATCGCAATGACAAAGAAAACACAATGTAAGGGACATATTAGTTTTCGCCGATGCAAAATCGCTATCGGATATCAGCAAAGCATAAAGTAACACGAGTAATGATCCTTGCTGCAATGCGATGCGAAATCGGCAATCGGCAATCGGCGATAACGTCTAATACACAATTAAGCTTCCCCTTGTCCGATGCGATGTGATATTGCTATTGGCGATTGGTGACTCACCATGCCCTCATCCTAAGCGGCCCTACCAGCTATGCCCGACGCAATGCGATATCGGATATCGGCGATCGGGGATTCCAAGCAAAACCAATGCAATAACTTAGCATTTCCCCGATGCCCGATTACGTAAAGGGTAAATGGCACAGTTCTCAAAGTAACAGTCATAAAGGCAGTTTGATATGATTTATTCGTAATTAAGGCCATATCCTTTGGAAAAGTCGCTCATCCGCATTCAAAC
Source organism: Pinus taeda (assembly GCA_000404065.3). Classification (NCBI taxonomy): domain Eukaryota; kingdom Viridiplantae; phylum Streptophyta; class Pinopsida; order Pinales; family Pinaceae; genus Pinus; species Pinus taeda. The sequence goes on from APFE031350410.1 coordinate 93,563, forward strand.
CGCCAAATCACCCTAAGCATGCTTCAAATAAATCATTCAGCCATTAATCGAAGCAATTGTAATTAATGAGACTGACAGGCCGTAACGACCATTTAATAAGAAAAGCAGGCTTGAAGCCCATCCACGTATTTGATCCTAAGGCCACCTTAAGTCGATTAATTACTATGAATGCGCCAAGATATATATATATATATATTTCATTCTGTTCGATTCATGATATTATTGCCTGTGTTGCGCTTATCTTTCACTCTGCGCAGAATTCTTCCATAGAAACAGAAGAAAGTGGAATGGGAAACAAATCCAAGAAGACTACAATGCCTACTGATCCGCCAGCCACAGGGCTAGCTGTCGCTGATCCAACTGGAAAGAACAAAGGGCTGATATCAGATACAACATGCTTAGGACTCACCAGGACCACTTGGCAAGGGACTTATAATTTGATTGAAGCGGAAGGGCCAATGGTGACCGAAGTAGAGATTTTATGTGATAATACCAGCAAATCTGATGCCAATTTAAAGGACTTGGCTGACTCCTTCATACACAGAATAGCGGCTCGGGAGCAGGTTCTTCCTTACACAGATGTGATAAGGTGGGCAATCCAAGAACTCCCAATTATCAATAGACTGGTTGAAATTGCGGACGGGAGGGTTTTCGGTTCTTTTCGAGCCGAAGACCTAAGGCTAATGTATCACTTGCCTCAAGAAGAAAAGAAATATAATGCTACATTTTTGGAGAAGTTTCGAGCAGAGAACAAGACCGAGTCTGAACCAATTCGAGGCTGGAGACAGAATCCAGCAAAACACAAGCATGAAACCTCGGGTAAGTACTCAGTTGACTCCCTGTGTTCTCCTTACTGTTATGCTGTGTTGATTGTGTAGGCTATGGGGATTGCATGACTCTGCCAATATCACCATAGAAATGGTTCCCCTAATAGAGGCAGCATGTAGTGGAGAAATTATGGATTGGGCGGTTATATTATCCGACAAGTTAGCCAAAGCCATTCTCGACTTCAGGTCTGACTACCGTGTCACAGAGAGGGTTATTCCGCCATTTTATTATAGTGCCTATATTATGGATGTGTTGTGTTTTAATTCTGAGTTTCCTGTGCTGGGATGGAGGTGGATGTCGCAAGACCCCACTGCCATTCACATATATCATCTAAAACTATGGAAGACTAGTTATAAGCACCACCTGTACCAAATCTGCAACGGTTTTATGTTGCCAATTCATTATTCAATTTTCAATAAGCCTGACCTGAAAATTTCCGAGCAAGCAGGGGTAGATTTGACTGCAGTAGCAAGTTGGTTTGGGAAGGAGAAATTCACCTACATCAGAGTTTTTGGCAGTTAGGCTAAGCCACATGTGCTACCACTTTACATCCCCGATAAGCTACTTGCCAGGGAGGTAGCTTATCAAATCAGTGCTGAAGGGGTTACCCAGACCCTGAAAAGAGCTAAAAAACATGTTTCGCCTTCTTTTCCATTACGAATTGGAGTATATACCCTGCATGATATCAAGCATGCAGAGAAGGAAGCCGGGAAAATGAATTTTCTCACTCTGGCTACTCTGCCAAGGAGGCAGTATGATCCAAGAAAGATCGCTTACAATGCGCTCGACCAGGCCAAATTGGCCAAGGTCGAGCACAAAGAAGACAAATTCGAAGATTTGTTTGCATCATTCAAATCACTGTATCAAGTCAAGTCACTTGCCAGAAATGTTTATAATGATGAAGGGCTAATTGAGTTTAATAGAATTAGAGAACAGAGGTTGCAAACTCTGCCTCTAGACCTGTTAGCAACTGTTCCGACAACAACCAGGTCAAGCGAGACTAAGAAGCGAAATAATACACCACCTCCTACTACATCAAAACAGAAGGAGCAAACGCATAGCCAGAGGAAGGAGGTGACTCAGGAAAATGTGCAGCGACAAGAAGAAACCCAAGCAAAGACCCAAGAAGAGAGTAGCTCTAAGGATAACCATGATCCATTAGTTGATCCGAATTTGCTCTAGCAATGGAATCAATTCAGTACAATCATCAATAACTTAGAGTGCTCGAAAGATGATGAGGTTTCAAAAGAAGGTGATACACAAGAAGCGACATCGAAACCGGTTTTAGGTGAAACTAGCGGCCTACCCGAAACAAACGAACTAGAGATAATTCCTAAAAATCCAATGGGAGAGATCATTTTGCAAATTGAAGAGATCCCCCCTTTAGATGTATTTTACAGCTCCAAGCATAAAGCCGTCGTAAAGCGACAGAGGAAAAGGAGAAGAACTGATCAACCTTCCCTATTACCTGAATTAACAGTAACGGGCAATGTTGTATGGAAAGAGGAATTCGACCCCTCCGATGACTTAACCAAGCTATCACAGTTCGCTGGAGCATATTCGGCGGCGACTATTGATAAAGCATCGGAGGTGAGCAATTTGTTAAAAGCCAAGGATCAGGATATCTCTTCACTACAGGCGAGACTATCAGAAGTTCAGCAGAGGGCAGAGCAAGCGGAGAAAGAATTGCTAGTACAGTAGCAGAACAATAACCTGCTAACCAAGCAATTACAAGAGCAAAAGTAGAGAATTGATGAAGGCGCAATACAAAGGCAAAAGGAGCTATCAGCGGCACTAGAGCAGTTAAGAATATCAACTAAGAGAACAATGAAAGCGAAAGACGAACAAATCGCTCAATTGACCACTCAAATTGAGCAAATGAAAAAGCTCCCTCAGATAGATGAGTTCAAAGCAGAAGCGCTCCAGCTAAATAAGGGATTGATTAATCAGGTTAAGCTATTATGTCAACACATTATACGAGCAGAACCATTGTGCGAATTGGCAGCGTCTATAAGCAAAAAGGTAGACAAAGCAAGGACCGACTTGGATCAGGCCGAAGAAACACTGACAAACTTTATAGAATGGCAGGATTCAGATGTAGGCCAGGCATCTAATCTACCAAGAATTCTGGAATCGCAAAAAGAGATATTATTCAGAGAATGGCAATCACAACTAATGAAAGCATAAAGAGCAACTTCCAGATGCAGGACAATCAGTGGAAATTTGGTTGAATTAGTGAACAATACATTGTATTTATCTAACATAATTTCCCAATGCACTCCAGGTCAATTAACAACAGCAAATATACTGGAGCACTCATGCTATCCGGAGCTGGAGAAAAGCGCAAGATTGATCGCTGAAATCAATAGTCTGACGTGGGATGCTTATTGGTTCTTCTTAATCAAACCATACAGCCAAAGAGTCGTCTTGAAGTGCGTAACCGACGCTGTCGGGTATATTATACCCGACATTCAGGATGCCACCTTTGCCGCCCAATTCAGTTTACGCCTCAACAAACCACCAGAAGTAGAACCAATGCTCACGATAAGCTAGCTAAGGTTTAAGGGCAAACAACCTGAGGCATGACTCACTTCACCGACTGCCAGATCGCCCCTGAGAGATAGACCGCATTTACTAATCTTTTTAGCTTAGTAGTATTTATAGACCCTTTCATGCATTTAGAAAGGGTCGTAAAAGTTTTGTATATGACTTAAACCCTAAAGCTGCACTATTGTACTTCAGGGATATTCTTTTATGAAACTTGACCAATTATTCCGAATTTGATGAGGAACGCTTTTATGCAAATGTGCACTATTGTCATTGTTTGAAAGCATTTCTGTGTTGAAGAAGGAATTTTGAATAGCGATTGATATTTCGGATCGATCTACAGCTCACATGGTACTATTATCTGCGTCTGTATTCATTTTTGTTATATGAATGGTTGTTGAAATCGCTCTTGCTATTATCGCTTATATATATATGTGTGTTTTTCACAACATTCCTTATGCATTCCACTATTGGTTGTTTATCGCATGCTTCCCTTTCAATCGTATATATGTATCGATGATATAAACAGTGAATGCAGTAATTTGTATTTATCGCTTCATTATGACTATTCATATGAAGTAATCTTTTAATGATTGAATATCTCTTATTTATTTTACAGAGTCATCTACATGTCTGTTAGATAGATAAAGATTATTTAACGCTGCATTCCGAATGAATAAGTTGTTTCCGGGATTAGTATTAGTTTCCCTATTTTTGTCAATAGAATAAGCTAGTCGCCTATCATTTAAGCAATCTATTCATCACCCATCCATCCCTTTTATTTCATTATCGGGAAACTGGTCCCGTTATCTCCAGTCGGAGCCACCATTGTACCAAGGTCCGGACCGGGTGGTTATCCTCGATGTTGTGGTAGTGATTTCCGAGGCCTCAATATTTCTGGCGCTAGAAGGAGGGCCACCCGCTATGAATGGCGAGTAAGCCAACACCTACAAACCATTCAAAGAGTAACTCACCCTCCACCTCTCCTCGAATATCTCGTTCGCACTCTGAATCTCCAATATCTAGACGAGACGAAGAGGAATCAACCACTACTGCTCAATTACATCATACTTCAGAACACTTAAGTCTGGAGTCCCCTGAAGTTCAATCCATCATCCAGAAACTTCAAGGCTTCTCAATTTCCCCTCCTAGATCTGAAGTATCACAAGGCAGTCACACTTCGCAATTTCGCTTACCCCCTCATCTTACCAGACTCCAAAGCGAAAAGCTAGGTATTGAGCCACCTGAATTTCCTTTACCCGAAAGGAAAAGGATCAAAAAGACCGTTGAAGGTTCTGGTAGTGAAACCCTTTCCCCATCATCTTCCATTTCATCATTATCTGTGCGAAGTCATACACCCAGTTCATCACTTCATATAGTTGTTCACCAAGGGACTTCATCTCAAGCATCGCAATCTTTTCAGTCTGTACTTCCGCCTCCCCCTCAGGCACCTGGAACGCCACAAGCGATTGTTGGTAATCCTAAAATGGCCCAAAGACCATGGAGAAGTCCTGGTGTGGTTACCATGCCTGCACCTTTACATCCTTTACCCGATTACCTCGAAAAATGGTTACCCAAATTCAATCCTGATGCTGGAACTTCTGCAGAAGAACATATTAACAATTTTATGCTTTCAGTCAATCTAAAGGGAGGCACTGAAGAAGATGTGGTAGTAAGATCGTTTTCCTATTCACTACAAGGATCTGTAGGGTCTTGGTATTTTTCCTTACCCTCTGGATCCATCACGAGTTGGAATATCTTCTAGGAACAGTTTCTCACCAAATATGGTGATGACAGATCCTTAGCTACACTTGTCCATGATCTTTCCAATTTAAGGATCGAATCAAGAGAATCCATCAAGGAGTTCAACTCCAGATTTAACAAACTCTTGAACAAGATCCCCACTGATGATAAGCCAAGCGAACAAGTTAGAAGCGAGTGGTATATCACTGCTTTGCCTTCAAACATTGCCATATTCGTTGATAGGGCCAAACAGCCCACATTAGCCGAAAACATGAAGGAAGCACTCGCTGTAGAAAAAAGTGTAATCGCCTTAGAAAAGAAAACTTCCTTGGAAGAAAGAAAATCTAAAAAAGTGTCCTTTAAAGACGACTCTAAGAAAAAGAACTCTAAGGATCCATATGACATGGAGGGCCTTCAAAAAGTCCTTAAAACTATGTCGAACGAAATGGTTGAGATCAAGAAACAAGTATCAGAATCCTCAACGAAGAAACCATATTGGAATTTCAAGAAACCTGAGTCCAAAACTCCTAATGTTATATCATATGCAGACTTGGATCCTGAGGAAGAAGAAGAGGAAGAAACAGTTATACCATCCAAAGGAGAAGAAGAGGAAGTAGTTGAATTTCATGGAATGTGGGACTTTATACTCCCTAATTCCGATATTGATGCCGAACAAGAAGCCTTTCCTGTCACTACAAGGAGTAAAGGTACTCCCGAACCTGTTCAAGCTAATCCAAAGAAAAGGAGCGCTGCAACCAATACCGTAAAGGAAAAGGTGCCCGTTAGAAAGCTAGCCGCAACAGTATCTAACAATCAGCCATCATCCTCTACTACACCTTCACCATCTAAAACTTT
>APFE031350410.1:109592-121756 GCA_000404065.3 Pinus taeda
CAGAACTTTCAGCACAAGGGATGGAAGGATTTTTGGGTCATTTAAGCCAGAAGATCTGAGGCAAATGTATCATTTGCCTAAGCCAGAGAAGATATACAATAGCACCTTTTTGGAGAAGTTCGCAAGCGAGAACGAGATTGATTCTGAACCTATCAAGGACTGGAGGCAAAATCCAAATAAACATAAGCATGAATCCTCCGGTAAGTACTCGGTCGACTCTTTATGTTCTCCTTATTGCTACGCTGGTCTAAGGATGTGTAGGTTGTGGGGCTTACACGACTCTGCCATTTTTACCATTGAGATGGTTCCTCTCATGGAGGCGGCAGTGAACAGCATGATTATGGATTGGGCTACTATCCTTTCGGATAAGCTAGCAGTAGCTGTTAGTGACTTTAGGAATAAAACTAGAGTCACTGAGAGGAAAATTCCCACGTTCTACTATAGTGCATATATCCTAGATACCTTGTGTTTTAATTCCGAATTCCCTATTCTTGGTTGGAGGTGGACCACACAGGACCCCTCGCCCATTCATATTTACCATCGCAAGATGTGGAAGTCATCCTATAAAAACCACTTGTATCGGATTTGTAATGGTTTCATGGTTCCTGTTTATTATTCAATTTTTGATAAGCCCATTCCAAGGATCTCCTACCTAGCCTCTTTTGACTTGCCAGCAGTGGCTAGTTGGTTTGGTGAAGAGTATTTTACTTATATTAGAGTCTTTGGCAGCCAAGCCAATCCTCATGTCCTCCCCTTATATGTCCCTGATAAATTGCTAGCAAGGGAAATTGCATACCAGATTACAGCTGAGAGTACTACACAGACTCTCAAAAAGGAGAAGAAAAGGGGCTGGCCTACTTTTCCTTTTAGATGTGGTGTCTTCACCCTACATGATCTTAAACATGCTGAAAAAGAGGCCACAAAGATTCAAGCTCTAAATCTGGCTACAATCCCGAATAGAGCATTCGACCCAAAGCGAACTGCATATGCCGCTTTGGAGCATGCCAAATTAGCAACATTTGATCATAAAGAAGATATGTTTGATGATGTTTTCTCCTCAGCTGAATCGATAGGTCAAGCCAAAGAACTCGCCAAGATGCGATAGAATGATGAAGGGATAACTGAGTTTAATAAACTTAGAGAGCAGAGGTTGCAAACTCTGCCTCTAGATTTATTAACTTCAACCCAAGCGGCATCATCAAGTGAACCTAGCCAGCAACAGACAAAGAAATCTCCTGCTACAAAGAAAGCAAGTAATAACGAGCAGGAGGAACAACAAAGGAAAGACCAAGAGGAGAAACTGAGGAAAGAACAGGAAGAGCGCTTAAGGAAAGAGCAGGAAGAGCGCTTAAGGAAAGAGCAGGAAGAGCGCTTAAAGAAAGAGTAGGAAGATAGACAGCGCAAAGAGCAGGAGGATAACCAGCAAAGAGAGTAGGCGGAGATGCGGCAAAAGGAACAGGAGCAGCAAGAAAAGGAAAAACAAGAACAATTGCTGAAGGAGTCTCAGTCTAAACAGACCACCACCGATACTAACATGGGTGCTATCACAGACCCTGAATTGCAAAAGGAATGGCAGCAGTTTAGCACCATTATCAGTGGAGGAAAAGACTCACAAAGCACCGATACCCCTAAAACCAGCAATGTGCAGGATGATACCTCATCTCAGGTTCTGAGTGGAACCAGCGGCCCACCTAAAACTAAGGATATTGAAGTAATTCCCAAAGGTCCCAGCGACCAAATCACTCTACAAGTAGAAGATATTCCTCCATTGTATGTCTTCTACAGCCCAAGGCACAGAGCAGTGGTGAAACAATCAAGGAAGAGACGAAGGCTTGATCAACCTTCTATCTTTCCAGAACAAACGATCACGGGCAATGTAGTGTGGAAGGAGAAACTGGATCCCTCCGATGATCTGACTAAATTTTCACAGTACGTTGGAGCTTATTCAGCTGCAACCATCGATAAAGAATCGGAGGTAAGTCTTTTATTAAAGACTAAAGACCAGGAAATCTCCACGTTACAAACAGAATTAGCTGAGATAAAACAGAGGGTAATACAAGCCGAGGAGCAGTTAGCAGCACAACAACATAGGACAGCGCATGCAGACGAACAATTAATGGAGCAACAACAAATAAATAACCAATTGGCTCAACAATTGGAAGAAGAAAAACAGAGGATTAATCAGGCAGCGATCCAGAAACAAAATGAATTAACCGAGGCTTTGGAGCAATTAAAAGCGGCGAACGAGCAATTGGTGAAAACCAAGGATGAGCATATCGCTCAAATAACAGCGCAGCTAGAGAATATCAAAGGAGATTCACAGATAACAGAATTCAGAAAAGAGTCGATGTTGATCAACAATGCGCTGATATCGCAAATTAAACTCTTGTCCCAACAACTCTCTCAAGCGGAGCCACTCTGCGAATTAACTACAGCCATAAATGAGCAGGTAGAGAAAGCAAGGGATGACTTGAATCAAGTCGATGAAGCTATTACCACATACCTTGAATGGCAAGATTTGAAGTCGGGAAAAGCCTCCAATTTGCCAAGGATACTCGAGGTTCATAAAGATATACTGTTCATGGAATGGCACACACAGGTGTTAAAGGCAGAGAGAGCAGCTTCAAGGTGTAGATTGACTTCTAACAATTTAGTTGATCTAGTTAACGATACTCTCTACATAGAAAACATGATTTCCCAGTGTACACCTGGAAAGGTTACTACAGCAAATGCATTGGAGCAAACATGTTATCCAAAGTTAGAAGGCAGAGGAAGATTAATCGCCGGAGTTAATAGTTTAAACATGGAAACATATTGGCACTTCCTAGTCAAGCCTCATGAACAAAGAGTCGCCCTCAAATTCTTAACAGATGCCATCCAGTGTATGATTCCCGACATCCAAGACGCCACCTACGCTGCCCAGCTTAGTTCGCAGCTCAACAAACCTTCGGAAATTGAGCCAATGCTTGCCATTAATCAGCTCAGATTCAAAGTAAAGCAGCCGACCAAATGAATCATCCTCCAGCTCCCCAGATCGCCAGCCGAAATAGCAACAAAAGTTATTGATATCAGCTTAAGTAGCATTTCTGTTTTATAGATATTTAGATTAGTATAGTATTTATAGACCCTTTCATGTTTTTAGAAAGGGTCGTAAAATTTTGTAATAGACTTAACAGACTGAAGTTTGCACTATTGTGCTTCAGCCTTTATTCTTTTATGAGACTCGACCAGTCGTTCTTGCTTTAATGGAGAAATTTCTTTATACAATTGTGCACTATTGTCGTTGATTGAGGAATGCCTATGCGTTAAGGGAAGAACCACACATAGCGATTGATATCTGGGAGTGGCATACAGCTCAAATGGTATTTCTATCTTTGTCTGAAGTCATTCTGTGTATGTGAATTGTTATGTAATTATTCTTGCTATCATTGATTGTATGCATGCGCTATAACAGCAAATATTATTCATTCCACTATTGGGTGTTTATATGATGCGCCTTTACTTTTAAATCATGCATATGTTGATGATATGAATGTATAAAGTGTAGTAATTTCGCTTCAATCGCTGCGCTTAACTATTTAAGCATAAAAATCTTAAATGATTCAATATCTATGTCTTAAAGATACAGCCATCTATATGTTTATCTTTTAGATATCGAGCATCAAAAGCTACGCTTTAGAGCTCAATAGATTCCCAGGATAGTTTTATTTATTTATATTTTCGTCAATAGTATCAGTCTTTCGCCTATCACTAGTGTTATTTATAAAGCATTCACTCATCCCATTTTATCTATTTCTGGGAAACTGGTCCCATTAACCCCAGTCGGAGCCACTATCCCAAACGGAAAAGGAGCTGTACTAAGGTCCGGACCGGGTGGTTTCCCCAATGTTGTTGCAACGATTTTCGAGGCATCAACACTAGCTAACCAAGCAATTACAAGAGCAAAAGCAGATAATTGATGAAGGCGCAATACAAAGGCAAAAGGAGCTATCAGCGGCACTGGAGCAGTTAAGAATATCAACTGAGGGAACAATGAAAGGGAAAGATGAACAAATCACTCAATTGACCACTCAAATTGAGCAAATGAAAAAGCTCCCTTAGATAGATGAGTTCAAAGCAGAAGCGCTCGAGCTAAATAAGGGATTGATTAATCAGGTTAAGCTATTATGTCAACACATTATACGAGCAGAACCATTGTGCGAATTGGCAGCGTCTATAAGAGAAAAGGTAGACAAAGCAAGGACCGACTTGGATCAGGCCGAAGAAACACTGACAAACTTTATAGAAAGGCAGGATTCAGATCTAGGCCAGGCAGCTAATCTACCAAGAATTCTGGAATCGCACAAAGAGATATTATTCACAGAATGGCAATCACAACTAATGAAAGCAGAAAGAGCAACTTCCAGATGTAGGACAATCAGTGGAAATTTGGTTGAATTAGTGAACAATACATTGTATTTATCTAACATAATTTCCCAATGCACTCTAGGTCAATTAACAACAGCAAATATACTGGAGCACTCATGCTATCCGGAGCTGGAGAAAAGCGCAAGATTGATCGCTGGAATCAACAGTCTGACGTGGGATGCTTATTGGTTCTTCTTAATCAAACCATACAGCCAAGGAGCCATCTTGAAGTGCCTAACCGACGTTGTCGGGTATATTATACCCGACATTCAGGATGCCACCTTCGCCGCTCAATTCAGTTTACGCCTCAACAAACCGCCAGAAGTAGAACCAATGCTCGTGATAAGCCAGCTAAGGTTTAAGGGCAAACAACCTGAGGCATGACTCACTTCACCGACTGCCAGATCGCCCCTGAGAGATAGACCGCATTTACTGATACCAATTTAGTAGGATTTTGTTTCATAGATCTTTTTAGCTTAGTAGTATTTATAGACCCTTTCATGCATTTAGAAAGGGTCGTAAAAGTTTTGTATATGACTTAAACCCTGAAGCTGCACTATTGTACTTCAGGGATATTATTTTATGAAACTTGACCAATTATTCCGAATTTGATGAGGAACGCTTTTATGCAAATGTGCACTATTGTCATTGTTTGAAAGCATTTCTGTGTTGAAGAAGGAATTTTGAATAGCGATTGATATTTCGTATCGTTCTACAGCTCACATGGTACTATTATCTGCATCTGTATTCATTTTCGTTATATGAATTGTTGTTGAAATTTCTCTTGCTATTATCGCTTATATATATATATATATGTGTTTTGCACGACATTCCTTATGCATTCCACTATTGGTTGTTTATTGCATGCTTCCCTTTCAGACGTATATATGTATCAATGATATGAACAGTGAATGTAGTAATTTGTATTTATCGCTTCATTGTGACTATTCATGTGAAGCAATCTTTGAATGATTGAACATATTTTATTTATTTTACAGAGTCATCTATATGCCTGATAAATAGATAAAGATTATTTAACACTACATTCTGAATGAATAAGTTGTTCCCGGGATTAGTATTGGTTTCCATATTATTTTCAATAGAATAAGTTAGTCGCCTATCATTTAAGTAATTTATTCATCACCCATCCATCCCTTTTATTTCATTATCGGGAAACTGGTCCCATTATCTCCAGTCGGAGCCACCATTCCAAACGGAAAAGGAGTTGTACCAAGGTCCGGACCGGGTGGTTATCCCCGATGTTGTGGCAACGATTTCTGAGGCCTCAAGAGGGGGTTGCAATTATTTATATGTTGTCTTAGACAACACCCAACAACAAGAGTAGTAAACATGGGTGGTCGTCATCTCTTTGGTATATATTCGAAATTTAGTAGCCATCATGATAGGTTTGGTAACCCACTCATCAATTTTCTTTTCATCCCTCTAAACAATCAAATCCCAAAATTCTGAGGGAGAGGCCTAACCTAGTTGAATTTAAAACCAATTTAGGGTTTCCATCTAATGAAGCATTGGGCCTTGATTATGCATATAGTATTGAGTCTTGGTCCATTGGATATTAGACCTAGAAGCAAAGAAAAAAGTATCTAAGTGATCCAAAGTATTGTGTCAAGATTGTTGGTCTTCAATTAAAAAAGGAATCGTCTATAAAATTCCCTTGGCGAGTTGCCCCACCTCAGGCTTAGGAAGTAGAGTACCTTGAATGTGCACCAAATTCACTATGGAGTTGAGTAGATATCAAGAGCTTTAGTGGTGATGACATATGGGACTAGAGCTAGTGGGTAGAGTTACTAGATGGATTGGAAAATCCCAATTTCACGTACTCTACAATAATTAATAAAGAGAGAGAGACACTTAGGAATTAGTAAAGAGGGTTTCCACACTATCAATGAAAGGGAGACCAAACCTAAAATCCTTGAGTACGGCCAAAATGAAGGTCCAATTGACTCTATCATAATCATTTTTGCAGTCAAAATATTGATAAGCAATGCATCCATGCTAAATGTTTGTGCCCATTCCATACCCACCCATATTGCAACAACATTACATAATATGTATCTTCTAGGAATTAAGCCATTATGTTTAGATTGGATGATCTTTGCAACAATCTTAAGTTGTAGAGTTAGGTATTTGGACAAAATCTTGTAGTGTGTATTGATCAAAGTTGTTATCACCAAAATAAGACCATAATAGGCTGCTCATGAAGTTAATCTCAAGGTAACTATTTCAACCCAATCTTTTGGCTGAGGCTTAGCCTCCTCAGCCTGAGAGGGCTCTCGCAAGGGTTAATGATATTGATTAAAGATATAGATAGATTTCTAACTCTATGGTTTATGATTTTATATGTTTATAGGTTGAAAGATGGAGACTTGTTACCATTAGGCTATGGAGTTAGTGACAGAGATAAAGATAACAAATAGCTCTTCTTATAAAATTGAGGCTTCTATATACTTCAATGAAAGAGTAACACATTCAAGAAAGTTCAATAACTTGAAGTTCATAGAAGTTAGAGCATGTGAGTATGAATTCTGAGTAATGATACATCAAGGTATTCAAAAGGAAAGTATTAAAAGTGATTCATCAAAGTTTAATACTTAAAGGAAGTCAAAGCATGAATAACCATGAATTCTAAGTAATAAGTTTTGTTGGAGAGGTAAATCCCCTCTACGGATAGAGGTGATCCCTACTAGCCTAGAACGGGTCTAGCAACAATCAATCAATGCTACTATGCAAGCTCCTAGTTGCAATTAAAAAGTGGGCAATGAACACCTACTTGGTTCCAGCCTATTGTTGATGAGAGATCCGCTCTCGCTCCTTTGCTCTGGTCGGTTCACGACCCTCCACCTATTCTTTCGTGGATGGACACCTGCACATGCAAAGAGAAAACAAACACAAGCGTGAAATCTAATAAAAGCAACTATACATCAGTCAGAAAGGATGTAATTCACATTAACCATTACAAAGACAAATGGGAATGGAACCATAACAATAGTCATCTATCTTTTATTAATCAAAATCAGAGAAAGGTACAACCAATGTCTTGGCGTTGAGTCCTTCTCAAGAGGGTCCAGCCAGCAAGTCTCATAAGCATTCACCCTTGGAGGTAGATCTCCCAAGACAAACAACTCTCTCTCTCTCACAAAGCAACAAGACTTCACAATCTTCCTTAATCTCTCTAGCAATCCACACTTTAACACACCAACTGCCTATTAGGAGCAGCACTAAATACACTATGAATTCCTCTATGTCAAAAACTATATCCAAAAACTCGCTGCTAATGGCAATGGTAGAGGTTTATATAGGAGAAGGAGTCTCCATGAATGGTGGAAGGATAAGCTTATCTCCAAGAAAGGTGGCTCATATGACGAACAGACATGCCATTGATCCGGATTTAAATAGGAACGCAACAAATTACAGAGATAACCATATACACAAATATGCAGCGGAAATAATACTTAATTTCATTAATGGAAAATACTAAAATAGGCTTACAATCAGAAATGGAAATAAACTAGCTAGGGCGATGGTAGCTTATCTCTGAGAAGAGATGTGATGGCTACATGCCTCTGAACTGTGTTACAATGAGGCTCGAAGGCCTATTTAATGTTGAGAAACAATGAAAAACCCTTAACATTCCAAAACCTAACCCTAGGAGATGAAACGCCAAACTGTGGGCCCCGTTTGGGGGTAAGTTGGTACATCAACTTCCCGGGGTCATAACTTTAGCATATGATCTCTGTTTGACGCGTACAATATCTCATTAGAAAGATCTATTCGAGCACTATCATTGTTGGAACCCCGGATTCCCCAAAAAGCGTCGTTTAGGGCCTCAAAACAGCTCCGGAAGTTCACGACCCGAAAACTGCTAAAAATAGTAAGTTGTGCTACAATTAAGGAAACTAAAAATGCTGAGAAAGACAATGGTGGGGGTCCAGGTGGACTTGGCAGGTGGCCACCAATATCCACCTGGATCAAGTAAAGAGAGAATGGTGCCGCGAACATAATAATCATAGCTATGCTATAAGATAATCCAATCACAAAGGTCGAGTAGCATAACATAATCTCAAACTGGATGCCCAAATTCCATCACAAATAATAAACAAAAGTTATACATGCCATTTAATAGAAAACTTGGAGCTCATGAGGGGATGCATCACCCTACATAAAAATTTAAAATAGAATATAAACCCTGGAAGGACAATCCCTTCGATGGGAATAGGAAAGACCTCTGAAACCTATAAATAAAACTCTTTAGTCGAGGGCCTCGGCCCAGAAGACAATTCATACCTAGAACCCTTGGTCACGCTGAAGGAGGGTTTCCATTAGATAAGGCTAGGCAACCACATGAGGGAATGACAGCCAACCTGCATGAAGACAAGCCACGATGATCACGGTTAGATAACTGTGGATATGAATGAAGAGTGTGGCAGAAAATTAGGAGAAATCAACTTCAACTTGATAAGGACTTACCCAGAAGGATTTGAGTCACCAACTGTAAGAGCAGCTCATTCTAATGCTGCAGGAAGCCCTCGAATACCAATTCAACCTACCGATATGATGAAGCCCCTATGAACGAGTCATGATTCACGTAGTGGAATGGAGTATCACTTAGTTAAATGAAATAGAATGAAACTCTGCTAACATTTGATTACCTATAGGATTTGGCTACTGAATATGCTAGCAATGAGTAAAGATCTAGAAGGTTGGCTCTCTGGAACTGCAATGCATGGACCAAACCAGAGTAGGCTCTGCAAGGAGCTGCCCATCCAAATGAGCACTGTCACAATGCATCCGGAAGTATAGGTCAAAAACCCGTGAACTGTAGCCACCGCCAGATAGCGAAGGATGATCCTCACCATTGATGAGGCGAGATTACCCAAGTGAGCGATGAGACTGGTCTGCCTGCCCGGCCTCATACAGAACAGAGCGAGCAGTGTTAATTACACCCGTAATGGATAAGGCAAGCCATGTGATGGCAAATGCAAAAGGGAAAATTAACACCTGTTCATTTTTTGCATGGAGAAACATGCATAATAACCAAAACTATGTATTAAATGAGTTATTATAGCCAGTATGTTAGGGTACATAAAATTTGAAGCCGCATGCAAATGTGTGCAATGGTGGAAACTATATAATTGTCAATAGTTTCTATATAACTATATTCATGTCATGTAAATTCCAGTAACATAATTAAAAAAAAATAATAATTAGGTGTGGAGTCATTACACATATAACCAGATCTTTTATAACAACAATAACTTTTTTGAAGATAAACTAACTACATCTTCATCCAAGAAAGGTTAATTGAAGAAAAATATAACAAGTATAAATTTTACATGATACTAAGTCATTCTACTTTGTTTAGCTGCTTTGCTCACCAAGTCCAACCTCATTCTACTTTTTTTAGCTACTCTTCTCACTAACTCAAACCTAACTCCAACCTACCATTCAGATTTACCACCCAACCATATCCAAACAAAACCCTTTTTCCATGGAACCCTTGAGCTCTATGAGCTCACAAATAGTACCAACTTCAACAATAGTTAGAAATTTCGAGCAACTAAGTAAGATATGTTATCTTCCTCTCACACCACTTAGTCTCAATCAACAAGGATAAATTACTGAGATTTTAATTTAGGAGTTGAAATAAATTGATTTTAATTTAGGAATTGGGTAGTCATTTTCTGGTCTCCCCCTCCTCTCACACCACTTAGTCTCAATCAACCAAGATAAATTATTATGATTTTAATTTAGGAATTGAAATAAATTACTGGGATTTTAATTTAGGAATTCGGTAGTCATTTTGGTAGCATTTCCCTACTCCTTCTGGTCTCCCCCTGCATGGACCTTCAATATTTATAAGCATGGAATGCGGTGACACCTCACCCCCTTCGTGCAAAAATTAACTAATTTTTTTATATAAAAATTGTATTAATCACCACCCCCCAACGTGGCACCTCTCCAAATTTTCTCCTTTTAACTTATTTTATTTAGGTATCTAAATTATGTAATATTCACCACCCATGTGTCTACTTAAGGATTTTTCTTATTATTTATTTTTAAAAAGTAGATAACTAATATTTTGCATTAAATAATATCTATTTTGAATAATCCTCTAAAGTGGGTAATTTGATTTAATTCAACTTAAAGTTTAACTTAGGTTAATTTACCTGGTTGATGTAAGCCCTTAAGTGGTGTTTTCCAGTCAAATAATAGGTATTCTAGACCCTTATTGTGCACTTCTCCTCACTTGTTAGAACTATGCATCCTTGCCCTGTACTTAGGACTCCACGTCCTAGTAGATTCAAGACTTCATGCCTTGATCTATTCCAAAGGTCCAAGACTCCATGCCCTAATATTTCGAATGTTAGGACTCCACACCCTAATCTTTCCCATAGATTCTCATCTATTCTTCTTGAAGCTATATGGTTTTCCTCAAGGAACTGTTTGTGAGCTCATATGCATCTGATGATTTGTTGGCAAGGCCTTGTTTCCCTAGATCTTCACATCATAACCTCATAGATTAAAAGCATCAACAAAATTCATAATGAATTTAATTCAATCACATTTTACTTAAATATATACATGACCTCCATAGTCATGTGAGCATCCTTCTCGTCAATAACTAAGTTCCATGCCAAATCCTGCTAAATAAAAGGTCAATCATGTATAATCACATACATCATAAATCATCAACAATATTATGGTTCGTTAACTACTCCACATAGTATCTTCCATTCATATGTCATAATCATATGCCATAAGCTAGATATAAAGCAAAAGGAGATATAAATGAACGTAGATATGATACATATAATCAATCACACAGCCACACATTAGAGGAAATATAACTATGCATGTAATATATATAACAGTGTTCCCAAATAAAGTGATCGATCCAATTCCATAACATATAAGTCTGTAATATATAATCTATCAAAAATCACCCTCAATAGGGGTCACAAAATTGTACTAGGACAAATGGGATGGTACAATTGTGATTTCAAATTGTTAATATTGATAATAAATTTATCTAAGTTGAATCTAATAGAAACCTACAACAATTCCTTATATCGCTACATTGTTGTAGGTTTTAGCCCCATACAGAAATTACCTACATATGAATTCTAAAACACAGAAAATAAACAATGCGAAAGCA
The DNA here is from genome assembly GCA_000404065.3 of Pinus taeda. Lineage (NCBI taxonomy): Eukaryota > Viridiplantae > Streptophyta > Pinopsida > Pinales > Pinaceae > Pinus > Pinus taeda. The sequence goes on from APFE031350410.1 coordinate 121,177, forward strand.
TAACACATAAAACACATATACATAAAGATTTTCCCCTAGATCCCAAAATCGGGACTACTAGCTTGATTTTTCATTATTTTCCTTTCAATGTTATAATATATATTTATACATATTGAAGCATCCAATACAATGGACCAAAAACCATCGTGTCCAAAACCATGGACCGAAAACCATCGCGTCCAAAAAACATGTGTGAAAATCATGCACAAAACCATAGGTGGGTCTGCCCAACCTAACATAGGGTCCAAAACCAAAATTTGTTGAGGTGCTACCCCGGACCCCATAAAGTGGGGTTACATGAAACCTCAAACCCCCTGTGACCCTCCCTGCTACATAATCGTCGCAACGAAAGGGGGTCTCTGCCCCCCTGTAACCCCCCAGTTAACTACATGGGCAAGTTGCGGAAAGAATATAACACAACCCAACATTCTCCCACTTGTTGTTTTCTTTCCACAAGGGGACACAAGAGAGCTTAGTCATTTTTCTAGCCCTGAAATGCCCATTGTCTCTCTACACCAAGAGAACTTCTCAGAGCTCATAGATTTTGTCAATGCATCTGTAGTATTCTTCAAAGTGTCCA
>APFE031350410.1:124258-138523 GCA_000404065.3 Pinus taeda
TAGTACATAGACTTACCCAGTGATGGAACTTTCACAGGTCCAAACACATCACTGTGCACAAGCTCTAATATTTGTTTCGTCCTCTTACCACCAGAGGGGAAACTCACACGATTTTGCTTCCCATATACACAATTTTCACAGAAATCAAAATCCAGAGAGCTATTACTCATACCTTCTACCATACCTTTACCATGAAGTATTCGAAGGCCCTTCTCTCTAATATGTCCAAGCCTTTGATGCCATAGCATGGTATTCTCTCCAGAGACCACTAGATTTCTTGTTCCACTTTTAGGAACCACAAAACTGTTGCACCCATCAACAACCGTGCTACCTTGCATCTTGTACAAAGTTCCAATTTTAACTCCCCGCAACGATACCAGTGCTCCTCGAACCATCTTGCAGGTATCCTTCTCGAACACTATTTTACACCTGCATCATCGAGCTTACTAACAAAAATCATATTTATGGCTAATGAAGGAATATTCAGATCACCCGGAAGTGTTCTAACCCTTCCACCTTGTAGCTTCAACTTTACTTTTCCATGACCAATGATTCTAGCCTTCCTGTCATCCCCAAAGAAGACATCACCACCATCATATTTCTCATACTCACAAAACCACTCTCTATGGGGGGTGAAGTGAAAGGATGCACTTGGGTCAACCAACCATGCCTCGTGATCTACATGTGTACTTGAAGAAGCCAAGTATACATCCCCACCTTCATCTAAGGTGGTTTTTGCTTCTTTAGAAGGAGCATCATCAAATCCTTTTCCTTTATCAGGAGCTTTAGATTTATAGTCCCTTTTGTAGTGCCCTTCCTTTCCGCATTTCCAACACACCACCTTTACAGGTTTTCCTAGAGATTTAGATCTCCCTCTAGATTTAGATCTCCCACTTGATGACTTATTTTTGTTTCTATTCTGGGACCGTCCTCGTACAGACAACGCATCACCATTCCGAATCTCCATATTTTTTTGTCTCATCTCCTCCGTCAGCAAGGATGAGACTATTTCATCAAACTATAAGGCAATTGCATTGCTACCTATTGCAATGACTAGACTATCCCACGAATCTGGTAGAGAACACAACAAACTGATGCACTTATCTTCATCTGAAATTTTAATATCAATAGATGCTAACTGACTTACGACAGTATTAAATCTGTTCATATTCTCTATCACCGAGTCTCCATCTTTCATCCTCGGGTTATACAGCTTTTTCCGTAGGAACCATTTATTCATTAGAGACTTAGATCGGTACAATGTCCCTAACATGTCCCACAAATCTTTCGTCGTAGCTTCCCTTAATACATTCGGAAATACTGAATCTGAGACACACAATCGTATTGTGCTCTTTGCCTTCTAATCCAACTTCTTCGGTTATTTATCAGACACTCCCATTGGTTTAGTACCCGGATCTACCACGATCCACTAATATTTATCCACCAACAGATCCTCCATCTTGAGTTTCCACAACTCAAAACTCTAACCATTAAATTTCTCGATCACTATCTTTCCACTACTTGCCATATTCTTTCACCAACAGAATCGATCTCACAGATCTCCCACTGAACAGGGTCTACCATAGGCCCAAGCAAAACCCCTTAGCAACAAAGGCATCCCCTTGAAGCCAAAATAGCTCTGATACCAAATGTAGGTTTTAACCCCATACACAAATTACCTGCATACGAGTTCTAAAACACAGAAATAAACAATGTGAGAGCATAACACATAAAACACATATACACGGAGATTTTCCCCTGGATCCCAAAATTGGGACTACCAGCTTGATTTTTCATTATTTTCTTTTCAATTTTACAATACATATTTATACATGCTGAAGCATCCAATACCATGGACTGAAAACCATCGCGTCCAAAACTATGGACCGAAAACCATCACGTCCAAAAAACTTGTGCGAAAATTATGCACAAAACCATAGGTGGGTCCACCCAACCTAACATAGGGTCCAAAACCAAAAATTTCCAGGGCGCTGCCCCGGGCCCCATAAATTGGGGTTACAGGTACACCTTAAACCCCCTATGATCCCCCCGCTACACAATCAATGCAACGAAAGGGGGGGCTCTGCCCCCCCTCTAACTCCCCAGCTAACTACGTGGGCTAGTCGTGGAAAGAATATAACACAACCCAAGAGTTGTTGCTTCCCAGATTCACGATAAGTTTACCAGTATGGTTATTTTCAATTTCTTTAATCCAAAATACCCAATATATTCCACCTCAACTTAGTTTTTCACCTCAACCGAGTTCACCATCTCAGCATCACCAACCTCATGTTGACCCTGTACCTTCTCCACCCAACATGTCCCCCTCCCTTTCTTCTTCTTTGCTTGGTAAAAGCGTTGATGCTGGTAGTTAGGTGACTAAGAAGAAGAAGAAACGGAAGAAGAAGAAGAAGAAGAAGAAAGGGAAGAAGAAGAAGGAGCAAGATAAGAAAGAATTCAACCAACCAACCATGGTTGTTGGTATTGGTAATGTTGAGGAAACTTCCAACATGCATCGCAAGCTCTAATACCCTTGCAATATTTGTAAGGGTGACCACTTCCTTATCAATTTTCCTAGTATTCCTAAGGTCTTGGAAGTATGGTTAGAAAATTCTTATCAACTTATTGTTGATCCATCAACCAGTGATTGTCGAGTTCCTGGGAAAAAGATAAAGTCAACTCACATTGTAAGTTATGAAAAGGGATTCATCATAGTCACATTTTCCCTCATATGGATGAAGCCTCAAAATTGTTGGAGAAACTTACATTTTCACAACAAAAACTCCCAACTAGTTACCTTAAACATTCTTCCAACCTATCATCACTTGACAAATTGATTGATCTAATTCCAAATAGAGTCAATCCCACTCTTCCATTGGAGAGTGAAATGCATATCATTCAGGTTGATGAACCATTGGTTGATCAAGTGATCGGATTGATTCCACATTCAACCCGTCCCATTCTCCCTTTAGAGAGTGAAATTAATATCACTCAGGTTCTTCTTGTTAGCTCGTATTCTTCTATAGATTAGGGTATTTCACTTGTTTCCAGTAAACCCCGTCCAGGTAATGAGGCTATTTCCTTTGATTTAATTAGACTAAAAGCGCATCATCTTCCTTCTTCCACCCCTTTCCAAGACATTGTGAAAGTGTATGATAAGAATGTGCATCACACAAATTCCAATGAAGGTGATTATGTCAGTGTTTTATCCTCAACCGCTTGGCAAGCTTTGGGTTCCCCTTAGCTTGTGTGCATTACACAAAATCTATTAGCTTTTAACAAAATCATTAACGAGTCTTTAAGGATCCTTCCTAAGTTACCTATTACTCTGGAAGGAAAAAAAAATTGTATTGATCTTGTGGTAGTCCAAGGCCCCTTGGGTTTCAATTTTCTCCTTGGGAAAGACTATGTCTATGCCATGAAAGCTATCATGTCCACACTCTTTCGAGTGATGCCTTTCCCTCATAATGGAAACATTGTGACTATTGAGCAACTTGCGTTCATTGACCTTGATTTGAATACCAGTCATCTGACATCCTTAAATGTTCCTTCTATGGAAGTGGTACCTACCCAACCACGGGTTAAATATGTGGCAACATGTCCCATGTTTTTGGTTACCAATGCAAGCGATATTATCACTATTTTCTCGACTTATTTTGACTTAGATCTGGTAATTGACATGATGTACTCCATGGGGGAATTTAAAATCGATTTTCTTACCCCTTTTGATTATCTTCACATGTTCTCTTTCGAGAGAGCTATTATTCCTTCTCATGAAGATCGCTTGGAAGCCATGGTCGGGAAGTGTCCCTTGGCATGTATTTCTTCCAAATGGAATCCATGATCAGGTTTCAAGAGGATAGTTCTTTCATTATGTCAACCTCATTAAAAAATGAAATGGATGCCCATGAGGATGATTCTTTTATTGTGTCAACATAGTTAAAAAATGAAATAGGTTCTTATGAGGATGGTTCTTTTACTTTGTCAACCTCCTTAAAAAATGAAACAAGTTCCCATGAGCATAGTTCCTTTTCTTGTGTCAAGCTCGCTAAAAAATGAAACAAGGTTTATTGAGCATAGTTATTTTCCTATGTCAAGTTCGTTAAAAAATGAGACAAATCCTCCCCAAATTAACTTGAATATTCACTTGATCTTGTAAATGAACCTTAATTTCATCTGCCTATTAGTAACCAATGGTCTACTTGATTTTTAAACTGTCGTGGATATTCCACTAGACAGTTTGTCACAACAAATCTAATAATATTCCATTAAAACTCTGAAAATTCAACACTATTACAGTTTATTAAACTTTCATATTTGTGTATTTAACTATAATTAGTGCATGCATGTGAATGGAAATTATACAAAAAAGTAGATAACAACAAAACAAGCATGCACACACACACAATGCATGAGCTATTCTCTCTATGAAACCCTTTCGGGAGAAAACCCAGCTAGAAGGTGAGGTCGCTTCGCCTTCTTTCTCTGTCTGGAAATATGGTTGCAAGTACAAAGAAGTAATGTTTGTGGCCCATCAACTACTACAATGAAAATATCCTCTCAATGTGCTCTAAATCCTATCTCTCTTGGCTATCTTTTCTCAATTATGGAATAAAATGCTCTCGAAAGAATGGAATGCCTCTTCCTCGTAGTGGCCCGGTTATAAAATAGTTGATAGCCTTCTAGTGGTTAGTTTTGACTACATGAACTCTTAAATAGAGTTACAATATAGACTCTTCTAGAGTCTTTTACATCAAAAACACGTGGCTAGCCCCTTTTCCATGAATATGGGGGCTCACGCAGCATCCTCCTAGATTATAGGTGTGAAAACAAGATGGTCAACTTCTAAGTGGCATAACTTTTGCATACGGACTCTAATTGACATGTTTCTTGCGCAATTGGAAAGATATCCATGTGTAGAATGACATGAAATGGTTTGGCACTAAAGTGGTAAAGTTTTACCCCCAAAAAACATTGTTTGATGCCTCAAAATGCTTTGGAATGGTTTCAGACCCCGTTTTGCCAAACTGGCTCTCACTGGTAAAAATTGTCACGTGAGATGATTCCTCCACTATTTCCACTCCAAATGCATCGAGATGGATGAAAAACAATATAATTATCCAATTCCAATCAGATCTACCGATTTTGGGAAGCTTTGGTCCCCAAAAGCTTTTATTGAATGAGGTGAGGAAATTTTTCCTCCACCTTCACTTTATTGTACCATTTAGCTTTTCCTAGAAGTTGTCCCTTCAACCCAATCTATCAAAGGTCATGCTACCCCTATCTTGATGTTTTGGACATATTCTACAAAACTATATCTTTTGTTAACCCTGCCTGAGCGTTTGGATCCAAATCCTCCATAGAAATTAGAACATGTTCCTCTTCTTGATCTATCATGGAAGGCTCATAAAGTTTCAAATTCTCTACATTCACAACTGAGTAAATGCACATATATGGTGGTAAACTAAACCGATATGAATTATCACCCACCTTTTCTAGTATCTCAAAGGGACCATACCTTAGAACCTTGATTTTCTTACCAAGCCCCTGCAACCTCTCCTTGTTAAATTGTAGCCATACTTTATCTCCCACCTTGAATGGTTTATTTGTTCTATGTTGATCATGCCTAGCCTTATACTTCTCCTCCGACTTATACAATGTTTCTTGTACCTGTAAATGAATCTTCCTGATCTTCTCTATTAAATTTTTAGCCCTCAAAGCATCTCCTATAATATCTTCCCTTACTCCTCCTTGATGCACTAACTTTTGCATGATGAGCTCTGACTATATACTCTACCCCATCATTTGTGAGGTGGTATTTGTTTTCATGTCAAAAGAAAATGGCCTTTCTATCATATAAGTATGGGCTTCCCAAGATGATTCCACTGATTTCCAAAGGTACTACATCTAAATCTACCTCATCAAGTAATTTAGAAGCAATTACAAATCTATCCCTACACTGCTTGGTGACCTACAATTTGGCTTTATCGCTTACCCAACCAAACAGATATAGACTCTGGTGAGGTTTAGTTTCATGGCCTACCATTTTCAGTAAGGACTCTGACATTAAGTTTTCTTGGGAACCTGAATCAAACAAAGTTTCCACCTTTGTGTGTTTTATGATAACTCTAATGTGGAAAAACTCAATTCTCTTTCACTCATGACTCACAGGCTCATTCAAATAACTAGCACATGCAACTGAATCAGGACTATCATTAACAAAAACAGTACCTCTTGTGCCCACTACTGTGATCAATGTTTCATTGTCAGAATCTAATCCAAGGTCCTACACTGTGGCCACTATCTTCTACTTCCCCTTTCCACTGAATCTCTTTGGTCTTAGTTCTAGACGCAACTTCCAGTAGTGGTCCTCGTCATCTCCATATTTCTTGCAGTGAGTGCATGACGGTGTTGTTTTGCCCCCCTTATTGGTAGTGACAGTCTTCTTATCCTTCCCTTTTCCTTTCTTCTAGAATTTGCCATGCTAAGGTTTGAATGGAATCTTCTTGGTTTGGTCATCAAGATCATTCTTGCCTCGACTTTCAAGATGTATATCTTTAATGTTGGCCATATCAATTGAAGTAGGCTCAAACAGTAATAACGAGTGTCTGATGTAACTATGTAGTGCACCTATGTACTTGGCTACAGTTTCGAGCACATCTAATGAGATTCCCAAATTCAGTTCTTGTTTCCAAAATTCCTCAGTGAATCTTTGTACATTTTGGCCCTTACCTTGCCTTAAATATTTCCAGTCCATAAGTGCCTTTTTCTTATAACCCAGAGGGTAGAATTGATCTTTTAATGCAAAAATAAAATTAGACGAAGAGGACAGAAGGTTACCTGACTTCGTGTTGCCCTTTTGGAACTTGCTCTCCCCCAAAACGAGAGTAGTTTCGCTCAGCCGAAGAGATGCTAACTCGACTTTCACCTCATATTCTTTGATCTACTAGATTCAAAAGTAAACCTCTATCTTTTCAATCCAGTTATTGAGTTTTTCTGCACTACATTCTTTGTTGTACATGTGAAATTCAAACTTCACATCTAACATGAAGAATGATTTCTTAGAAGTCTGTTTTGAATTTCTATGAGAGTGATGAGAATTATCACTAGGGGAAGGAGAGGGAGGAGGATCTTCTCCACCACCTTCCTTATTTGTTGATTCATGATCATCAGAATCCTTCTTTTCATGCCCAAGTGCCTTCTCATACTATGCGAACAACTTGTCTACTTTTCTTACCATATTATAGAATACCTTTCGGAAATTATGTTCCTCTTCCCAAAGATATTCTTCATTGGCCATGTTTCTTCTTCGTTGTGCATGTCCCACTTCAAGATCAAATGAGTTAAGTGTTCCTTCTCCTTTTCATAGCTTGTTTTGGGTTAGCATAAACTCATGCCATTCGCATCTACAAAGATCTGCTCCGATACCAAACTTGATCCAAGATCTTTTACTTACATATGCATCGAAATTACATATAACAAAGTTAATTAACTATGGAACTTAAAAGCACATAAAAGATGTCAAAATAATCAGAGGAGCACCAAAAACCATGACACAATGATTTGATTACGGATTTCGTCCAATTTGGACTACATCTTCGGGCGCTGCCCAATAGTAGGGTGGCATTTCTTTTATTAGTGGCATAAAAGAGATAAAAGTAAAGCAACAAGAAATTTCAACCCTTATACCTCCAAGTTGATAGATGGGTAGAGAATGGAGAGTACAGATTTGAAAACAGACAGAACCACTAAACTCTTGAAGAAAAATAGTGCAAAAACGCCTATCCAAACTCTCAATTTGGATAATCGGGCCTTCTACATTCTTCTCAGAACCTCCCTACTGCTCAAGGCAAGGTTCCGACCTATTGCCAGGGTCAGGGTCTATTCTATGCAATAAAATCTATGTATTCAACTAGTCCTCCCCTACCTTTTTCTGACACAATAGCCATATATATAAGATCATGGTGGAATCCCTCAAAATCGAGGAAGTTTCAACATCATACCCAAGTTTAGCATGCGGGAGTAGGCCTGAAGGATTCACAGTAACCACCCTTCCATAATAGTAAGCCACTGTCTAGCAACCCATTTTAACGACACATGACTCTCGACAATAGGTTCATTAGTGGTTACACCTTATCAGTGGACAGGCCAATGCCCAGACAGAGCATCTTGCGATAACTATGGACCAGATAGGAAGATTCACCATATAACATAATGTCTTCGCGTTTTGCACTCCCATCACATTATCACAATCGGTGTGAAACCCTCGGTGCAATTGTTGGCACTCTACAACACCTGTGGACCCATCGGGTTTATTAATCACATTATATAACATTTTGGGTCTGGGCCCCTTATCGCAGAATTTCAATTGGCGCTTTTCCCTAAACCGTATCGCAAGAACCACCTCTTTCGTGCGATTGCGATATGTGATGTATAACACAACTAAGTCCTATTGAGGTTGATTCGTAACTCCTTCAGCCTGCGATATGTGAGAGCACAATCATAGCTGAGATCACCAGGGACCGATTCTTCCTTAAGAACTCCTCCTTTTCACTGACATGTGATATGCAGGGTCCAATGGCATCCTGCCACATGGCATTCCCTTATTCACTGAAAGATTCCTTGTCATCTTCTCCCTACTACTGGACAACTCAAACTAAAACTTTGACTTGCTCTAACTTTATCATATTGGCTCCGATTTCAATGTCATTCACACCATTGGAATTAGAATGATGAGCACTTCAATTCGATGCTAAGCTTATCCAGATTTTGACACTTTGAGTTTTGAGCCTCTTGTCATGCCACTAGTACTTTTCTGAAGATCCACCAAGATCACATACAACTTAATTTCCCTCAGTAATTGTAATACTACCTTCAAATGCTCCTCATTCTCCTCTCTGGGTTTTTAGTAGACCATAATATCATCCAAAAATACTAAAAAAATCTTGTCCAAGTATTAGATGAGAACATTTTTCATTAAGCACATGAATTTGGATGAGGTATTTGTAAGTTTTAAAAGCACCACCATGAACTCGTAGTGTTTGCATCTTGTTCTAAATTCCATCTTATAAAAGGAGTATAAAAGGGGGGTCAAGAGACAACTAGGAGAAGAAATAGGGAGTCATCTTGGGGTTAGGAAAAATATTATTTTTGAATAAAATTTTAAGTAAATAAATTAAGAGAGTCTTGGTAAGAGGCTAACACATGGGCGTGTGAATAATCAAACTTTTATATTAATAAAAATAATTATTTATGAATGAAGAGCCAAGTGTCACTGATGAAGCCTCCTATAAGAGAAGCGGCAAGCTATGGGAGAGGGATCACTTTTTCTGTTATGAAACCAGCTCACAAAAAGATAGAAAAGAGAGATCAACGCCTTAGAATTCAGCCTCTTCGAGGGGGAAACCTCCTTTACATTACATAAATGAACAATTCTTTGATGATGCAAATGAAAATACCTCCTTTCTATATATAAGAGTCTAAGGGGTCATAATGTAATCAAAGACGACATAACAATAATAATGTAAGGGCACAATAATAACAATAGTGGGCTTCTATGGGGCACAATAGTGACAATATGGCCATTACATGGGTACATCAATAAAATAAGGGGGTTGTACTAATAACAATAAGGGGTTACACTAGTAGTATAGGGGCCTAACATGCCCCTCTCCTTCAAAAGCCGTTTCCCACAATGCTTGAGTAGTTCTTGATGCTTGTGTATAAAATTCCTGTCCTCCCATGTGGAATATTTAGCGGGTAAGTTCTTCCACTTGATGAGATACTCTGAAATTGATCAATTTCATAGCTATCGAATTGTTTTTGTGACTGCTCCAGGTTCCAATATGATTTTTCCTTCCTCTTCAATTTTTGGCAATATTGTTTGAATTGGGATCTTTTGCAACTTTTGAATAAGTGGCCATACTTCTTCGTCCTTCTTCCATTCATCCTTGCTTCGTTTATCCAATCTGGTTGGATAATAGAAATAGCACAAAACAATGCTTCCACATCCTCATCCTTGAAGAGTCTTCCCATTCGGTAAGGTCGCCATTTTTTAAGTGCATGTAGTATTGCCAACATTTCCTTCTCATAAATAGCTTGCTTGAGATGTAGCAGTAAAAATAACCAATCACCTACATCACCACTTTTTTCACTATGATGTTGATCTACCTATTGTTTCATTTGATTTTTCACTGAAGTGGCATTATCGTTTAAAAGTTGGAGAACTTGTTGTTGATGCTCGTTGTGATCTTTCACTGCTTCAACCTTTTTCTTCTAGATATGTCCTTCTATCTCTAGATTATGGGGAGTGGTAATTTCTTCCAATCCTTTACAAGATATGGTCGGATTCATTTCTTGATGCTCGATGTGATCATTCACTTCTTGAACATTTTTCTTCTTGATACGTCCTTCTATCTTGATAGTTTGAGGAGTGGTAATTTTGACCAATGAATTACAAGATATGTTTGGATTTATTTCTTCATTCTTGATGTGATATTTCACTTCTTGCACCTTTTTCTTCTTGATATGTCCTTCTATCTTGAGAGTTTGAGGAGTGGTAATTCTTTCCAATGCTTTAGAAGATATGGTCTGATTCATTTCTTCTTTCTCTGGGGTGGGGTCCTGGTGTATATCCTCTTCTTTTGATGTTTCTTGATACTTCTCTTCCTCATATTCATAATCTATTGAAAATAATTTATTCTCAGCACACTTATGACCTTTAGTGCATTTGCTATCACAATTGTAACAAAGCCCTTTTTCTCTTTTTTCTTCCAATTTTTGTGGTGTAACCCTTGTAGGTTGTGGAAGGCTAGGAGAAACAACACTTCCATATTTATATTTGTGAGGGGTAGACTTCCTTGTTGCCATAATTTTACTTTCCAATACGGAACAAAGCCCTTTTACTATTTCCAATTGTTGTGGTGTTGCTCTAAAGAAGGTGTTGCTCTTTGTATCCTCATAATGTGCTATCATTTCCTCCGTGAAAATTGACCATGTAACAAGTTTTTTACGAGAACAAAACCCTTTATACCATAAAAATTGATCCGGTTCTAAATATGAAGATGCAATACATATCTTTTGTAACATCGGTACACCATGTAGATCAAAATATTGCTCCGTCTGACGTATCCAATTTACTGGATCCTTGCCATCAAACTTCCTCATCTTGCTTTTTCTTGATTTTAGGAGCTCGATCTTGAAATGATTATAAATTTGTACTTTCAGATATTTAAGTTCTGAAACTATGACCTCTAGTATCCCTCTATGTCCTCTTTCCAATGCCACCAGTATCACCCCAATTGGATTCTCCAATGAAGATTTATGTCAAATCTCCCACAGTGACCTGATTATAGACTAATTCAGTAGAGCGAACTTGCACGATGTGCCACGTGTCCTTGTTTTGACCTCTGGCTCTAAAAAATATATACAAGAAACTACAGTTCGTCTTCTTTTTGTACCTTCTTACGAAATTTCAATCTAATGCTCAAAGAGAAAGTTATGACGATTTTCCCCAGGTCACCTGTTTGGAATGTAATTCAGGAGTCTGCAAAAAGACCAAATTCCTTAGATCATATCTCCGTAAATATAGATCGAAAAGCTCTGAAATTCGAACCCGAGCTGCAGCGTGATGTATTCTCAAATGGGTTTTTTTTTCGACTTCTGAAACATCACAGAAACAATATTATAGCGAAAATGCCACGATGACCTATTTGGAGCAGCGAAACCCTAGAACTTAGCTCTGATACCAAATGTTATGAAACCAGCTCAAGAAAAGATAGAAAAGATAGATCAACGCCTTAGAATTCAGCCTCTTCGAGGGGGAAACCTCCTTTACATTACATAAATGAACAATTCTTGGATGATTCAAATGAAAATACCCCCTCTCTATATATAGGAGTCTAAGGGGTCATAACATAATCAAAGCCTACATAACAATAATAATGTAAGGGTACAGTAATAACAATAGTGGGCTTCTATGGGGCACAATAGTAACAATATGGGCACTACAAGGGTACATCAATATAATAAGTGGGTTTTACTAATAACAATAAGGGGTTACACTAGTAGTATAGGGGCCTAACACCCTACAAGCTTTGCGAGGCATGTGTTGTTGATCACCCAGCCAAAGGAGGATTTGACGTCAGAACTTGGTTGTATTCTCTTTTGTTTATCAATAATAATAGACGACTATCATTATGGTTCCACTCATGTGTCTTTATAATGATGTTTGAGTTGTATCTTTTCTGACTGATACATAGTTGCATTACTTGCATTTTATGCTTGTATTTGGCTTTTTCTTTGCATGTGCAGGCGTCTGTTCACGAGGATCGTGAAGATTGTGACCAGCTGAAGCGGAAGAATGGAAGCGACGACTCTTCTACGAATAGAAGCGTTGGATTCGAGGTAGGCTCTCATCATTGGCCTTTACTTTGCAATTAGGAACCTGCGTGTTAGTGTTGTTTGATTGTTGCTAGACCCCATTTAGGCTAGTGGGATCGCCTCTGTCCACAGAGGGGATTTACCTGTAAAACAATTTGGCGACTTCGCTGGGGAGTTGGCTTTTGCCTTGTTTGTTTATCTTGTCTTGTTTTTTGATTTGTAAACTTTAGATGGAGCCTGAAGTCTGGCCAAATAGCCTTCGAAACGCTATTGCTTTGCATTAGCGAAGTAGATCAACGCTACTTCAGTCCATCTCCGGTTTGGTTTGCAAACTGAACGACTTGGAACTTGCCTTGTTCCTTGGTTATTTCCTTTGTTTCTCCCACTTGCTTAGCTTTCTGGGTTGAATACCTGTGTTTTTTTTGCCTCTTGAGAGTACTTAGTTATTGTTGGTTTGGCCTTGGCTCTTTTGTTTTTTTTTCCATAGCAAACTCGGCTGGCGCTAGGTTATAGCGTGACAGTCGCACCAGTTGGTGCATGTTGCACACTACAACCCACGCCAATCCCTGAAAGGTGCTTGTTGCAGCTTGACAGTCACGCCAGGTTTGTAAACTTTTGAAGTTTGCTTGGTTGTCAACTTTTTGAGTTGTGGTTTTGTCCTAAGTACCTTTATTAGACTACTTGAGTGTCTTGGAGTGTGATTTGACTGGCCTTGATCGCTACCCTTTGGGTGTTTGTTTTTTCTACCGATTTCGCATTTCTAGCCCTAGGGCATCTAGTGGCCTTGTGAATCGAGCCTTCCTAAGGTGTTTTGAGCTTTCTGTTGTCCAGTCGACTCTCTTGTTTGCTCCCTTACACTTGTTTGGTAGTTGTGAATCGTTTCATTGCATTATTTGGGTGATTTTCTTCGTCTTCACTTGAGTTCCGCTTCGTCTCACTTTGAGCCCAGATCACACGGCTCATTGTTGTCTTTGGGATCTTTTTGGTTCTTTGGATGTTTGATTTGTGTTTTGAGGAACTGAACGTGTGTGTATTGGATAGAATTTGGTTTTGTTATTTCTCAAAAGCTCTTTAGTGCATTTTGCCATTATCAAAAAAGAAAAATCTCTTTTTCTTTGAATCAGTTAAAGAAAATTAGGACTTTTCATTTCGATTAGTGATTTAGTGGTCTTAAAGAAAATTTTATTGATTTGCATTAGCTGCATTAGAGAAACTCTTTGTTGTTTTTGATCATTTTGTTTGCATGAAAGCTCTCTAACTCTCTTGTAATTAGCATTCATCAAATGGAATGACATGTTTTAGCATATAGATTGCATTTAGGGATTTTGAGAAATTACATACAGTAGGACCAGAAAACCGGAACTTAACTCAAGATCAACTTTAAAATAAATCGAATGAACCTAAAAACGCATTGGAACATAATGCTCACATTCTAGAGGTCTAGGCTAGAGACGTGCTCTGGCGTTCTTAAACCTAGTCACTTTTGTTTTCACTTAAGGTTGGGTGATTCCTCCTTGTGTGACTCAACTATGGTCTAGTACGGACTTGTGCTCCCACGTACCATCTCATATATATGGGGAGACTCCACTAGGTTATCATCCTTGATCCACAGGAAGCCGTGTATGCCACCTTACAGCCCGTAACGCACCGAACACAGCATTCGGGAAGATTGACTGTCGTACGAAAAGTCCTTGGTTTTCATATGATTGCTAAGGTGTATATGCAGTTTTACAGATTGTCTGGTAAACTCCTTGCCTAGTTTCTCCAGAGTAGTCACTTTTTTATCCTTTTCGGACTCCTTAAAAGAAAAGGCTCACTTGAGCATTTGTCACTTCGGGCTCACTAAATATTCGAAGGTGACTAGAGTCATCTTTTGTCCTTTTC
>APFE031350413.1:0-83010 GCA_000404065.3 Pinus taeda
AACATATGTATAGTCTAACTTATAGATGAAAGAGTATTTTTCACCTGTATTCGACAATACAATTTCAAGCATGATTCTGATTTTTTTTATGTTTAAAATACTTTTTTGAATGCATAAATAGATTCATGCTCATAAAAAAAAGCCATAGTCATGTGACACTCAAATTTTACAGAGTAAACTTAAACTCAAGCTTTTTAAAATTTGCCCAATTTCGATCCAAAAAATTTGTCTTAAAAAATCATTTTATCTATTGTTGAAACTACACCATTAAAATATAAAATCTATCAAATTGTACCAAACTTACCCCTAAGTCCAACCAAACCAAACAATTGACTTACATAAACCCAACCTAACATTTGACTTACATGAACCCACTTATCTCCAAAACTAGTCCACATCTACATATATATGTATGAATGAGTTGAGGAAAATTAACATGCCATAACCCCGGTGTTTTAACTTGCCTTCTAGACATGGAATCGATGCAATCAAAATAGTGGAGGGCACATTGAAAAAAAAGGCACTCAGAGGAATATAAGAAAAAAGTTAATTTTTCTTTTCAATTATCGTTTCAATCGAAAGATCGAGACATAAATAATATATTAAGTTGACCTTTAATAGTAATTGAAGGGATGTATACGGGTGATTGCGAGATAGGTGAGTTTGTGACCCTCAAATATCAACACTCCCGCCGTATATTTACGAATATCCGAGGTTCGCCTTTTGCGTAAGGATGCATATCTCCATTATCGAATAATAAATAAGATTTTAAATCGGCACAATTCCGAAATATAGATTCCCAATTTTTTTAATTTGTAATTGATTTATAAAGAATCTCTGGTTACTTGTGCAAGTAACCAAGTTATTATTTGTTGAGTGTTAAATGGGGCGTTCAGAGGAGATTGAATTTAAATTTTAAGTAGATTTTTATATTAATTTAAATTTTGAAAAAAAAAATAGGTATGTTATAAAATTTAAGTTTATTACGGAAGTAATTAAAATGGAAAAGAATTTTAATAATATTATTGTTAACCTGATTACAAGTTGAATTTATTTTTCATAATTAATAATTTTTAAAACCATTGTATAAACAAAAAGAGCTTTCTTCTATCTTTTTGTTTCTGGGACTTTTCTAATTAAAGCCGTAGGCTTTTTTAACCACTTTTCCGTCTTTTAAATTTCTCATTTTCTTCTATTCTAATCTTATTTAAGACAAACTTTTAATCTCTTCTTTCCCTCATGCTCTTTACTAACTTTAAAAAACCTTAATGTTCTTGACCATCTTCCCCTCCTTTCCCTCCTCCAAGTTTCTTGTGACATTGTTGATTCACAATTAAATTTTATGCTAACCTTACTTAGGATCTATTTTTATTCTCCTTTTTCCTTATTGATTCCCCTTATTCCTATCCTCCCCTCTTTACTACCATCTCTAAAATTTAAAAATATTGGTACTATGATATCTATTTCACTTTTATGCCTAATATTATGAATTTATTTGAATGAATTAACATAAATGAGATACATAATCATAAAAAACAATCATGAACGAAAAGTCAATATCAAACTATTTACCAATCAATTTGCCATTTCATTATATTAGTGCTTAATGATAATGAATTATTAATCATCATATAATCATAAAAAGAAAACAAAAAGTGTCTTGTTAAAATTTCCTTTCTTATTTCTAATCCCCTTATATGTCTCTATTACACTTTTTGTTCTATTTGTCATTTGTTAAATTATTTGGAATATTTGTCATTTGTTAAATTATTTGAAAAAAAAAACAAAAAGATCAGCATACCCCTTAAAATGACTAAGTCTAATCAGGCTACTCTCATTAAATTTAATGTTTGATTATGTTTGACTACACTATTTTCATTAAATTTAATTTTAATTACTTTTTATTATATTGTTTTGAAAACTCGTAGGTGTTAATCAATAATCACATCACTAGAGATAAGGATCCATGAGAGGCGGTTAGCCCATATCGCGAAACACACAGGGAACATTGATTTATCCAATGCCCAACAAACTCCCCCAACACGAGTCAAGTGTGTATCGAACTCATGATCTATTCTCTGATACCACTTGTTGAGAATCACGATTGTCGTTAAATCAAAACCTGTAGGTGTTAGTCAACAATCACATTGCTAGAGATAAAGATTTATGAGAGGCGATTAATCCTTGTCGCAAAACACACAGGAGTATTAGTTTATCCAATGTCCAACATATTTTTCATAAAAAAAATTATCCGTTAAACTACCTCTTAAACTACCTTTTTCTCACGAAAATCATTAGATTACCTAATTAAATATAAGATATGAGAAGATAATTTTATGTTATTGTTCTCAAATTTCACGAATAAAATGTGTAGTGTACAGTTTTTTTAATTAAATTTAATTTAACGTAGTTCTATTTCCATATAAACTTCATTATCTTTTTTTCTTTGTGCATCTAAATATATGTTCATTGCATACCATTGAACATGGAGAACACATTTTTGTCTTTGTGCATCTAAGTATATGTTCATTGGATACCATTGAACATGGAAGACACATTTTTGTCCCAATTCAACATAGATCTCTAAATAAAAACACACATTTGAAGGGACAATTCATATGCATTATTATTCCAACAATTTACCACTTCCTTTAAATCTATTTTGAATATATAAGCACTTCTTCCTTTTGAGAGTGTTTCCATTAACCAAACAACTGTATAATGAAAAGACAATATTGTTTTATGTCCCTATGTACTACTTTCTCATAATCATTATCTCACTTTTAGTATAAATAAATACTATAAACATAAACGGAAGATTCTAACAAAATGTAGTGGACACTAATGAGCTTAGCTGGATAAGAAAATCAAATAATTTTTGTAGACTATAAGAATATAGAAGCAACCGATTTGAAGATTTTAGAACAATAATTTAATGGGTAGAGATATTGAATAAAAAAAATTAAAAAGGCTATTGCTAACTATGAAAAGTATAATTAAAGTGCAAAATAAAATTTTAAATAGATGTAAAATTATTTAGTAAAATTATTATTTACTAGCAATTGTCTTTAAAGGTGTACAGATATATAAAAAAAATTAAACATGTTTATGATGTTACTGCAAAAATGTTGCTACAAAGGAAAGATAATAACTTAAAGGGTGGAGGATGGAGGGGAGGAAATGTGTTCAGGCTTGTAATAGTCTCATATTTGTGTCGATGCCTTTCTGATAAATGTTGCTTGAACCACTTAGCTAAATTATATATTTCCAATCATACCACTAGTCAAAATCTTATATACATATTATATCCAAGCTATAACATGCAAAGTACTGAGAAGAAACATTACCATAGGTCTTAGTGGGCACTACTGCACAAAAAATGTAATTTCATAGAGGAAATGACTAAAGTCAATGCGTTGATAATCACATTAAATAAAAAACATCTTTCACTCGAGTGACCTTAAGATACTAGGATATTTTACAATCAACATAAAAAAGGGGGTTTGTTTTAGAATTTTAATTATTTTCTTTTAAAAATTTTAAATTAATTTGGAGTCATTTTCCGCCACTAATTCTAGTTTTAAATTTAAATTTAAATTTTGTCTAGCAAATGTTTGTTGAAATTGCAAATTTATGTGGTGTAATTCACATAATCCAAGTGTCCAAGTAAACTTTCAAGGCATTATATCCATTTATGCATTCAAAAATACAGTTGTAAAATTGAAAAGTTACACATGCTATATGCATATATAGAGCCAATATAGATCCATTTTGAAGGGAATTAAATCTCATGAGGTGCATACTTCTTTTCAATTTTTTCACTCTAAAAAAAGTCTCATAGGCTATATTTAGCCATATGACATTAGAATTTTCTTTCTTTCTTTCTCATCTTTCCATAAGCAATTATGGTTTCCTTTGCAGAGCTCATGTGAGTCCCACAATAGTGATTGACCATAGTTAAAAAGCCTTTATGTCAAGGATGGTCATTCCTAAACAAAAAATTACCCAATAACATCTCAGGTTGAACTCGATTTAAGGTGAGACTTTATCGTAATTAGTTAAGATTTAAGGTGAGACTTTATCGTAATTAGTTAAAGCAATTTTCTGTGGGAGTTATCTTAAGAATCCCCAAAGCCATAATTTTTATACGAACTTGACCAAACATTTAGATATTTTGTGTTATATAAAAAAGTTGGTTAGGTTATGATCTAATTGTAAATTGGTTGAAAAAAATCAAAATTAACCCATTTAATTTTTCAATTAAACATTTTATATCATTCTACCTAAAAAAATCCCTTAAACACCTAAAGGAAATGTTTAAGAATAGTGTAAAACCTCTTGCTTAAAATGGCTTGTTTAAATCAAATTTAATTTAAGGCGTATGTTCCCCACTACATCATAGATATCATGGATTTTGAACATGAAGCTCCATAGCCACATCCTAAAAATGAATATATTTAGTTTTTATTTACGATATATAAATAAATATTCGAGTATACATTACACATATCAAAACTAACCTATATAAAACTCTTGTACCTTCCCTAGTTCCAAGATGAAGATAATTCATTATATTTTAATAAAATAAGAACTCTTTTCTTGTAAAAGTTTTTATTTTCAATATCATATGATCGCATATTATTTCTTATTTCTAATAATTAATACATAAATCATTAAAAATAATGTTATCAAGTTTTTATTAATATAAAGATTTAAAATAATATTTTATTTAGCAAAATGGTTAATTACTTTTAATAAATTTAAAAAATTATAGTTGTGTCACTTGGCTTCCTACCCACCAATTTCTTAGAGATTTAAGATTATTCCACTTCTAATAAGTTTCTCCATGATAAGTTCCTCATTATTGTTTATAACATGCATTTATATATAAGCAACTTTTATTTAGAAAAATAGTCCATTTTACAATAAGACATGTAATTCTTTTTTTCCTTAAGTTAAAGTTGACCCATGTCTAAACAACAGACGAACAAATGTCAAATGAAGATGAAAAACATAGACAATGCCTAGGTTGACCAATTTAAAAAAGCCAACAAAAAATATTCAATAACATGTCATGTTGAACACTATTTAAGATGAGACTTTATCCTAATTAGTTAAAGCAATTTTGTGTGGGAGTTATCTTAAGAATCCCCAGAGCAAACTTGACCAAAAATTTAGATATTTTGGGTTATATAAAAAAATTGTTTAGGTTATGATCTAGCTGTAAATTGGTTGAAAAAAATCAAAATTAAGCCTATTTATTTTTTCAATTAAACATTTTATATAATTTTACCTAAAAAAATCTTTAAAAATACATAATTTAATGTAAATCTTATCATATTTATTAATATGTTAGCATCAAGAATGGTGTAAAATGCCATGTTGAAAATGACTTGTTTAAATCAAAGCCAATTTAAGGTGTCTATTCCCCACTACATCAGAGGTATCATGGATTTTGAAAATGATGCTCCATAAATACATCCTAAAAAATGAATATTTTTAGTTTTTATTGATGATATATAAATAAATTACACCTATCAGAATCAACTTATGTAAAACCCTTGTACCTTCCATAGTTCCAAGATGAAGACAAGCCATTATATTTTAATAAAATAAGAACTCTTTTCTTGTAAAATTTTTTATGACTTCAATGATCTGTTGCATGAACCTTCTTATTTATATTTTATTTTCAATGTCATATTATAGTGATGCATATTTATTTCTTATTTCTTAATAATTTAAATATGTAATATAATTGTAAAAAGTAAAGTTATCAAGTTTTTATTAAAAGTAATGTTGGCAAAATTAGATTTGTGTCATGTAGCTCCCCACCCACCAATTTTCTAGGGATTTGAGATTATTCCAATTCTAATAAGTTACTCCATGATAAGTTCCTCATTATTATTTATAACATTCATTTACATATAAGCAAATTTTATTTAGCAAAATGGTCCATTTTACAATAAAATGTGTAATTCTTTTTTTTTCTTTAGTTAAAATTGACCTATGTAAAAACAATAGATGGACAAATGTCAAATAGAGATGAAAAAGGTAGACAATACCTAGCTTGACCAATTTTAAAAAAAAAACACTTTTTGTATAAATATAATAAATAACAAAATCTATTTTAAAAAAATTATGAGTAATAATACAATTGACAAAAAACATATTAGCAAATCCTTATATATTTAAGTGATATTTCAATCCTTTAAACATATATCACCAACTAAACTTAAAAAATAAAATAAAAACTAATTAAAAAAATTCAATATTGATATTTTGATTTATCCCAAAAGTGTAAAAAATCTCCCCTTCTTTCAACTCTCCACCACTCATGAGGGATATGAATCTAAATAAAGCAATGAGATCCCATCATTCATCACATCATGAGGCCAAGCTATCCTTATTTAAACATATAAAGGGTGGACCCTGTTAAATGTAATTTTAATAATTTTTTTTTATAAATATTTTTTAGAATAATATAAACAATATCCAAATTATAATTTTCAAATTTTTAATCTAAATAAAGCAATGAAATCCCACATTCATCACAAGATGAAGGCCAAGCCTAAGCCTTACTTAAACATATAAGAGACTAAATGGGAATTTTAAAATATTTTTATAAATATTTTAAAAATATAAGATAATGTCAAATATTATTAATTTAATTTTTTAGTATTATAATATTATTTTAGAAAATTATATTTATTTTTTATATCAATAAATTAATATTTTATATAAAATCTTATATATTAAATAATATGATAATACTATTAATTTTAAGTATTTTTGAAAATTGATACTTAATATTAAGTATTTTGGAAAATATGAAGGAAAAGAGTTAGGTAAACTATCTTTTACAATCGAATCGATATAGTTATATTAGGTGAGTGGAAATCCAATACCATGGAATAACTCAACTGTAAGTCTATACAGCGCGTGTGGGGTTGTTGAATTTAGCTCAATCTTCGCTAAACGACCTCACTACTGGGGTGGGTTCCACGTTAAAGGAGCCCTTCTATATTTAGCAACGACGGTAAATACCGCTAAAAAAACGAAACATCTCCGATATCTAGACGACGAACGTTTCTTTTCGTATGGGACATTGCGCAGAAAAACAAGACGTACACGGCATATATACGACGGACGCGTGTGGCAGTACCGTGTGATGGCTAACGGGGCAAGCTGGCACGATACATGGGAATATGAATAAACAGATAAATAAATATTAAAATATAAATCATATACTGGGAAGGGAGGAAATGAGTATGGTTTTACAGTAACGGAGACCGTCACAGCTTCCGAGACCAAGAAGAAGGTAAGGTTTTATGGCAGACATGATGATGGCTGAAGCGCTTGCCTCGATGTTTATGTAATGCCGTATTCTTTATTAAAAAATAACATCTTTAATCGTCATTCTGGTCAAGAAGAGCGTCTCCTCTGGTTCACCATTGACGCCATGGAAACCTAGGTTTTGATGGAGCATCGGGTTTATGCTTCTTTGGTTCCTGGATCGAAATCTTTTAGCGTAACCTTTCAACCGGGAAAAGATTCGGGGCGGGAACGGATGATTCTTATGACTAGGCCGGCTGTCGAACGGAATCTGTAATGTAATATAAAGTTTTCATTGATTAGGGCTTATGTGGAATTAAGGATGACTTTGTCCCACTGCGGGACCGGTCCATTGAATGCCTGGTAAGGAAAAGATATTTCGACATTGTAGCGATTTAACCGCGAATCGATCGCGGAGCCTAACGTGATTAGCGTAAGCTTACATTTTCATAGTTCGTACATTATTTCGGGGATGTACGAAGTTCTATAGGTTTAATGATCGCGATTAGCGCATCATAGGCGTAATATCTAGCTGCCAGGCAGCAGAGGAGGGAGGAGAGGGAGGAAAAACTTTTGCAGATAAGAGTCAGGAAAAATGTTATCTCGTGGACCTCGTCATTGAAGTTATGGCCGATAAATTTTAGCAGTGAGTAATAAATGATATTATTCACTCTCATCTGGTTTAAGACGGATTTCTCATGGCCTCTGTAAACCGATATTTAAAGGCAATGCACTGTTCGATTAAGATCGTACAGGACAAATGTTGTTGTGTAAGTTATTGTTATTTTGCTTGCTTTTGTCTATAAGTTCTGTTTCTCTGTGCTCAATTATTGGTACCGAGTCTTTTCATTTTGCTGAGCTCTTTTTGGTTTTATTCCATTCTCCGATTCACCGTTCGTCAGGCTCAGAGATTCTATATTACAAGAATTTCAGCCTGCATTGAACATTTGAAGAATGAACAATGCACATATGAAGCATGAAGCATGATTCGGATGATCGATTTTTAGAAAGAAATTGAGGGAACAGAGCTCGAAAATTTAGTTATTTTGCTAAACTTTGCGAAGATTTGATTTTGTTGTGTTGTGTTTTGTTTTCTTCCCGAGATTTGCCGTCGGCGAGAGATTCTTTATTGCTAGAATTTCGGCTGAATTGATTGCTTGCGGAGATTTAAGCATGACTCCACTGTCGGTCTCTAGATCTAATTTGAGAGAATGCAGGTTGGAAATTTAGTTATTTTGCTAGATTTATGCAAGGACATGATTATTTGTTCTTGTTTTTCAGGCGGAATGGGAGAACGCAATAGGATAAGACTGGGAGATGAAATTCGGCATTTGAATTCGCTGCCTTTGCGAGATTTGATGAAAGAACATGATGAAGGCGAGATCGGAGAAATTACAGCGGAGGATGAGGGGATTTCTGAGCGGCAAAGGCAGACCATGGGGTCAATTCTGCGGAACCGGTTAGGCAGTTTCCGGACCAGTGACACCAGTAAAACCCTATGGGAAGTCATACAGTCGGAGGAGCAGTCAAAGCCGTGGGAAGAACAACCTAAGGAACCCGGCGGCGGCCGTATTTTAAAAGCTGTTCTCCGGTTAGTCGCGTGCAACCAAGACGAACAAAGTCACGAGGAAGAAGAATCATTTCGTCTCTTGGAAGGTTGGGGAGCCAATAGATCGCCGGCTGTGGTCGATTCGGCTCGCCTCCAGGCCTCTACCGACGAAAGGCTTTCGAATTACGAAGGCGCCGTTCGGGTTTTCCTGGTCGGTGGTGGTTCCAGTCCTACGCAGGGGCAAACCATGGACGGAATGAATCGACGCCGATGGAGCTCTCTGAGGGAGAAGCTGAGGTTGCGCAACATCGCCTGCTGCGGAAGCCGGTGGAGGTTAGCGGAGGCTTCGAACCTGAACTCTACGCAGGTCGTCCTTCCGGCGAGAGAAGAAGACGAAACAAGTTGGAGCATGGAGGGATCTTCCGATCCAGCAGGTCCCGGTATCGATCCCACACCGCAACAAAATGCTGCAGCGACGACTTCAGAAAACATCGACAATAATACTGAAGAAAGCTGCGTCAACTCCGAGCAACCGGAAACCCCACGGGAAAACGCAAGAACAGACGGCGAAAATACAAGAACGGAGCGGCGACAGCTCATGGCGTTCTTCGAGGACAGGCCGAATATGCGGGTTGGGATGAACCTGGCGGCTGCATTGGCGGCTGAAAGGCAGCTGCGCGCTACGCAGGAGTGGGAGAGTCTTGGCTCCGGCAGAGCCGCCTCTGCCGTCGCTGTTCCAGAAGCTTCAAATCCGTCCGCAGGTGAACAGGTTGAGTCTAGGAGGTCGGCGTTTCGAGTCTCGCTGATGTCTCTTTTGGAAGAGGGCGACAACCGGCATGGGACGGCCTCCTCTTCTTTGTTCCCGGAAAGATGGGATTCCAAGGAGGAGGACGGTACCCACAACCAGAACCACGATGGAGGGCTAGATCCGTTGTGCTGTGTGTGCATGGTGAGGCGGAAGGGAGCGGCCTTCATCCCATGCGGCCACACATTCTGCAGATTGTGTACCCGTGAGCTTTGGGTAGGCCGTGGATCCTGCCCACTCTGCAACAGATATATCATCGAGATTCTTGATATTTTCTGATGAAAGAATAATTTATTTTCGTTTTCTACCAATAATTCTCATTCTCAGCAATTACTGCCGTCCATTATATTCCAGGGCGGAGCATCATCAGAATTGGAGTCGATTTTTCTTCCGTCTGTTATTAGATTGTAATATGTTCTGTGCAAAAATCTATTGTGTTCGTTTGATTTTGTTAGTTTTCCGTTCTTCCTTTACCACCGGATTACAGCTGACGGATAAATTGCAGGCAATGGCTGGCGACGCGTTATGCGTCTGTCAGACCACGCGCTGACTCAGCCAAACGCGAAATAAAGAGCTCTGCAGGCTTTTGTCATCGTTTTTAGCGTGAAGACATCAAAAAATATTTTCGCATCCATTAATCACGGGAGGGGATTTGAAAATGACTTTTCGCTAAATTGAACCAGGTTTTTATTTATTTATAATAAAATTATTACAATTCTTCTAAATTAAATGAATGAGTAAACTCCTACTTTTGGTTATTGGTATCTGAAAAACTGAACGTTAATTTATTGTATTTCATCGAGGCACTGGCCAATATGCAGTAATATAAAAAAATTTGTGGTAATATAAAAAATATTCAAGATTGATTGTGAATTGGAGTTCTCTATAATGATATTTTTTTTTTTAAGATTTTGGTGAGGAATACCGCAGAAGAAATTGAGGTTAAATTTTGATTTGTTGTAGTTAAAATGGTTTTTTAATTGCATATTTGGATTTAGCACCCTGGAAACGCATGGGACGCTTTGATTGTGCAGAAACTAGCTATCAAACTTACGATTCCAATAAATTGTTGCCAGATTTTGACCGGAAAAACCCACAGGCTTTCAAAAAGTCTCATTATAGACAACTGCTTGTGAATTTTAATTTTAGTTGTTTTGTGTTTTTCAATGTTTTGGTGAACAAGGGTTGTGAATATTTTTTAAATGGAGTTATTTTTTTGTGATTTTTTGGAGTTATTTGTATTGGTCGAAAAAATTGTGTTGAAATTTTGATTTGTGTTATTTAAATTAGTTTTTTGAATATATATATAGATTTATCATTTTGAATTTTTTGGAGGGATTACTCATCAAACTTGTGATTTCAATAAATTCTTACTAAATTTTAGAAAAATTAAACTTAAAAATCGTACTAAAACAACTAATTTTTAAATTAATAATTTCAAAAAAAAAATCTATAAATGTTTAAGCAAAATAGCTAAAATTATAATAAATTTTAAATAATAAAATATAAATCTAGATTATTAAATATATAAATTAATGCATTTCATTTATATATTTTATTATTAAATAAAATTATTAGATAATTTTAATATATTATTGATGTAGAAGATTATATACGTTTGAAAAAAGAAAGAATTATAAATAAGTAAAAAAATTAATAAATAAAAGTAGATTTTATTGTGGAATAATTTCAGATATAAAATAAATGTAATCATGTATATTATATAAACAGTAATTGTCATGAAGGTTAAAGTTGATCTTCATTTGTACTGGTTAAAAAGAAGATTCATGCCGTTTTAATGCTGTCACTGTATGTATTTTGATCTATATCCACGTAAAACAGAAGATTCATCTTAAAGTTGATTTCATTTATATGCATTAAAGAGAAAGATTCATGTTGTTTTAATGTTGTCACTGTATGTATTTTAATTTACATTCACATAAAACAGAAGATTCATGTTAAAGTTGATCTTCATGTTAAACAGAAAGATTCATGTTGTTTTAATCAATAATTTGTTAATTGTAAAAATCTTTGTTTTAATCAATAATCTGTTAATATTAATTTTTCGTAATTAATGTTTAAAAATGTGATCTCTATTCGGTTTATTAATGGTTTAAAATGTGTTATTATTCGGTTTTTCCTTTTCTTAATAGTTCTAGTCTTTTTGTATTTTTTAATAAGATATATATATTTTTAACAAGATATTAATTTTTTTTTATACTTCAAATTTTATTATTAATTGAAGAAATATTTACAGTATATATATTGGATATTCTTAGAAGTAGTAATTGAGAATAAAACATAGGTTTTGCAAAATTTCCATGATATGCATATGGCTAATGTTTTTAGTACAAAAACTAGGTAAGAATGCCATTCATATCACAATAACAAAACTGAAGGCACATGAAACTAAGCTACTTACAAGATAAAAACAAGGATGTCATCCACAACATATCCATAAAAGATAGTGAAACTAGCTCCTTGGTGCAGGCCACTCAAGGTTGCCTTATGGAGGCAACTCTTTGCTACGTAGAATTGTTGCCTCAATGTGTTGCATATGTTCATCCATGATTTGGTAGAGTAGGTGTAGTTCTTCCATACAAAGGAGAAGCTCAACCTTGCTTTCATTACGCTTGAACAAAAGTTTGCCCAAAAGATTTTTGATGTGCCAGTAGAGGTCAACACTATGAAGTACTCATTTTGGCAACCTCTAATAGTGCCCAAATCAAGGACCCAATTTGAAATTGATGCCATAAACTCAAACTCAGAAACATTATCTCGTTCCTTTGCAACCACCTGCTCGATATCATGAATTTCGTGTTGAACAACAAGTGGAGTATGCTTACAGTACCTATTAATAGAGGCATGCGCAAAGGCTTGAGCTTGGGTGATGCTAAGGGCACCGTAGCCCCAACTCCCCTTTTCAAACAAACGCATTGACAAGACATAGAAAAAGACCAAGGGAAACCATAATCCAAACAGAAGGTGGAGACAAGCTAGTCAGAATAAAAGTAAAGGGAAATGCAATAGGGATATCGAGAAGCAAGATATTCTGGTTGGCCAAACAATGGAGAATGTGACACAGGTGGAAGCTAGAGGACTCCATGATGTTAAGAGCTTTGAGGAATACAACAATACAAAATGACATCCAATGAGAAATGAGATAGAACCAAGAGAGAATTAAACTATATCCAAGAAGCACAACATGCCCTACGACTGAGTGGTAGGGGGTCGATTGCACCAATTTCACTGAAAACATGACACCATTGAAGTCCCCTTACAACTTGAGGGCTCATGGGGACAAGGAAGACAAACTTGAAGATGAATGAAAGCGAGGAGAAGGGACCAGGTCCATTTTTCCTTCCTTCTGCCAACAAGAAGATAGGAAAAAGCACTTAAAAACTAAAAAATAGCAAACTATCCGCTAATTTCTCCAGTGTAGATCCACGATGGGAATGGAAACATTATGCTCTAAGCCATATAACTTGCACTGTAAACCTTGGAACTAGCAATACCATCAATCGTAACCGCAGACCATAACACAATTTCATTGCACAATGAATTCAACAAGGTTGACGTATGAGCAAAAGGGATTTCATATGAAACCATATCATAGTTCATCGATGGTGAACCTTGTGGATTAATGACCCTAAACACGTCGCAACTCACAGAGCTATTGGAGCCCAAATGTCTAATTACTTCACCCTCCTCACACTCTCCCTGAAGAATCCTTAGCATGGAATCTTCTCACATATCTTGAGACACACCCATCAAGGATCAAAGACAAGGACATGGGGGTGGGCTTTGATCCATTTATGTGTGCACTGGTCATGAAACCATTTTTGATATAGTTTCTGTCGCTGTAACCAAATAATATATTAATCTTAAAAAAAAATGATTAGATTTTTTATTTTTTTATATATGTTGTGTTGTTCTTTATATTTGTATTGATCATCTAAAAGTATTCTAAAAAGTAATGTCTAACTTAGTAATATTCGCAAGTCTTTGGCCTAGCCCCTAGGAAGTCCAGTCATGGATATCATAGCATTTGAATATTGTTGAGTGTCATAGCTTCGGTGGTTTTTTAGAAATAAATAAGAGATGGATTGGGTCCCTACTTCATGGGTTTCAATGGAATGATTATTACCCATTGGACCTTGCATTTTGATCCAAACATGGAAATCTTGTTTTCCTTTTTATGGGTGAGGTTGCCACACCTCCCCATCATTTTTTGTGATGACACTCCTTTCAAATCCATTGCAAATAAGTTGGGTTGCTATATATATCAAGCTAATCCAAAAAGAAATATCTGTTCATATTCCAAAATTTGTGTGGAAATGGATCTACAAAAGGCCCTAAAGATGCAATTCAAATCAGTATGGAGGGTCATATTCATATTCAAGATCTTGACTATGAGTGAATCCCCTTCAAGTGTAACCTCTACCACAAGTATGCTCACTTGGCAAAAAATTGCCCAAAAACCCAAGGAACACAACAAATTTTGAAGCAAGCAATGTTTCCCATAGCGATAATGAGCATGAATCATTTAAACAAATACAAAGAAAGTGCAAGAAACAATAACCTAAGGGATCTTGGCCAAGAAAAAGGCCTCAGACATGCTTGTTTATCCCATCAACAATGGACTTGAAGCTCTTGAACATGAGGATGTGGAAGAAGAAAGGGTAGAGATAGACAAAATTGGTCCATTGGATTAAGAGTAACCCACTAGATTTGTTGTCCATGAGGATCAATAGGAAGTGGAAGAGGAAATTCCAAAGACTCACTCAGATTCTCTAGCCAAGAAATAAAAAATATTAGCTTCATGCACTTTGGAAGTGACTTCATTTAGGATTTTGACACCCTCTCAAAAGAAAATTTTGGAAGTAGTTAAGGAGGAATTAAAAGAAGAAAAGGAGGAAGGGGAAGCAAAGCACCTTGATAATTTTGGCTCCCTTCAATTCGCATAAGTTCTAAGAAAATACTTGCATTCCTTTCCATCGCCAACAACTAGAAGGAAATCAAATTGAGAAAGAAGAGAGAGAAGTGGAACAAAAAATTATGTTGGCAAGTCAACAAACTCTAAACACTATCTTGAATAGTGGAAGAATAAATGTGCATAAGATAATTATATTTTATTTTTCGCATTATTTATGTGGAGCACTTAGTTCAAATTTATGAATATAAATATGAAACAATAAATATTAAATAGGGTAGGACATTGATGGGATTACTCCCCTCTTCCTTTAACAAGAAAGAGTATTTTTGTAATTTGGTCCATCATAAATCAATTTGCTTTGTACCCTAGTTACAACACCTCTACATCTTTTTGTTAAAAAAACACAAATTAAAATAACAAACTTTCATTCAGGAAGATAAAAAATCATCTCACATTATTCAAACTTTAAAAATCTATAAATTATACAATATCCCAATATTATCTTATTTAATAGATATCATCTATTACAAAATTGTAAACTATACAATGTTTTCATACTATCTTATTTAATAAATTAAGCTCAGGCACCCCCTTCCTTAGTGTAGTTGTCACTAGCAAAGGGAAGGAGCTAGAGGCTTCCTTCTTCACAAAACTTACCAACTAAAATTCCTTCAAGAGGCCTTCAACTAATCACTCGGGAGAGGGAGGTGCAGGAAAGGGCGCAAAACAATAGCCAAACAAAAACTCTGCAGGATCAAGCAGGAAGATCTCGACACAGCCACTGACAACAAATCCGTGTAAACCAAAAACAAAGAAAATCCAAACCCTGGAAGTTGACATTAGAGAAATTTTGTGGTCTAAAATGAGCTTCCTAAGGAATATTATAAAACAAAGGTGGAAATAATAAAATAAGATTATATTACCTCATTAAATTTTAGAGGGAAAAAATTAAAAAACTGTTTTTTCAACTTATCGCCCTACAGTTTTACTCAAATTTTGAGTGGGAGCACTTGTTGGATGTGGAATTTAATTCCTCATCCAAGGAGTATCCATGTTCCATAGTTTCAATAGACCTTGCTACATGAAAAATGAGAAATACATGAAAAAATGATTGCAATCACATATTTCATGTATTTCTCATTTTTCGTGTAGCAGAGACCATCGAAAGTATGCAACAAGGTTACTCCTTGGAAGAATTAATTTTTGCATCCAACAAGTGCTCCTGCTCGAAATTTGAGTAAACCGTAGGGAGATAGGTTGAAAATATGAGTTGAAAAAATAGCTTTCTTTTAATCTTTTTACTTTTCTACTCCAAAAAATGGTGAATCATCCCCCATGGTTGACACCATCATCTTGAATTCTATTAGTTCTTATAAAGTTGATTTTGGTTGTACATTTTTATTTTGAGGCCCAATTTTTACCTCAAAATTTCTCTAATGAAGACCCTGAAATAGCGCTTATACGGAATATATGCACAAACATGTTGCCATTTGCAAGTTTATGGGCTTTTGGCCCGCGAAGAAGGCGCTAGACTGGTGGATACAACAAAAATGGTACCCTAAGGGAGGCATCTAACTCCAACTTGGATCTAAGGGATTATTCATAGTAATATTTCATCCGCTGGAAGATAGAAACCACATCTTTGAAGGAGGGCCTTACTTCTTCAACTCAGGTGGATTGTATATGAGATACTGGAAGTAAAATTCACCCCAGAGAAGGAGGACTTCACAAGAGTTTCGGTTTGGATTAGGCTCTATTCCTTGCCAACAGACTATTAGGCACCCTCTATCCTAAAAGGAATAGGAGACAAGCTAGGAGAATGCATAAAAATGTTAGAGGGAACTCGATCAAGGAACTATGTATACTATGCCTTAATCTGCAAATACATGGTCGTCTTAGGGACGCTCCCTAAAGAAATTAAGCTTGTCTTTCATGATGAGTTTGGGTGCATAATAGAGACTATGAGCACATTCCCTTTTGACGTTGAAAATTCCATGAGCATTGGCATGTTTTCTATGACATCCTACATAACACCCCGCCACCAGCCAATCCCCAGTCTCAGCAAAAGGAAAACAATCAAGGATTTCCCAAGATAAGCTCCAGAGATAAGAACATTAGGAAATTTCAGGGTAAGAAAGAATCAACAAGCTAAGTGAATAGAAACAAGTTTGATATATTAGGAGAGGACCATGAGGATTAATACCAATAAAATAGTGGAAGAGATATCCAAACTTGAAGGGAGGAACCCTCTCAAACCCCTTGCAACGACAAGGAGCCAACCCTCACAGAAATCCCCACCTCAATCAAGCAAGCAACAAAGGATATCTAAATGGAGTAAGGAAATGACACTGGTTTAGTGAAGGAGAAGGCCATCGAAGAAGTCCTAGGGATATGGACCTCAACAAAATAACTGAAGTATGGGAGAAGAAAGGATTGGCAACCATACTCGAGGAGTACCTTTAGAGGATATAGGAAACATATATTTATCAATAGGTACTCAAACAAATCACAAAAAAAAAAAGAAATATGGGGATCTCAACCAGATTGGTATCAAATTCAACATCTAGACAGATCAATACAAGCCCAAGGGAGCGAGAAGAAAACAAGGCAAGAAACCTATTAGTTAAATCCCGTAGGAGCTCGAGGTGAGACTAATAAATGAAGGCAATGTAAGAGCCCTAGTCCTAACCCGAAAAGTTTCTCAATTAAGTTGATTTCATGGAACATACGATGTCTGAATGGACCTGTGAAAAGAAGACTCCTAAAGCAGAAAATCATGGCAAGAAATCGGAAATTGTTTTCATTCAATAAACAAAAGTAGGTTTAGAAGTGATTCCATCCCTCCATAATCAATGCTAAAAGGGCTATGAAAGTACTTCCAATGTTTCCATAGGAATAACAGGAGGGACGGGAGGGAAAATAATCCTTTGGAATGGAAAACTACTGGATTGTAAAATAACCATCTCAGCTCCCAACATTCTATCCACTGGCTTCAACTTATTGGAACGACAAAGACCTTATGTGTTACCAATAATTATGGTCCTCATCGAGCTAACAGAAAGATAAAAATGTTGGAAACCCTAAAGAAAGTGCACTAATCCCTTCCTAGAAACCACAAAATTATTGGAGGAGACTTCAACATGATAATCAACTTGAATGAAAAAAGGGAGGCCTTAGAAGGATGGAAAGAGATGCGAAAGATTTCAAAAAGGCAATCAACAACTTGGAAATGGTGGATGCGGAAACCCAAAACAAAGTCTTCACATGGAATAATAAGAGAGGAGGAGATAGGCAAATAGCCTCTTGACTAGATTGGTTTATGATTTCAGAATCTATCCTTCTGGCCAATCATGAAATCAAAGGAAGATTCCCCCCTATGCCGGCTCAGATCACTGGCCAACAGCTTTGGAAATTCACATTCTAGGCACCCCTAGGAATAGAACG
This sequence comes from Pinus taeda, assembly GCA_000404065.3. Taxonomy (NCBI): domain Eukaryota; kingdom Viridiplantae; phylum Streptophyta; class Pinopsida; order Pinales; family Pinaceae; genus Pinus; species Pinus taeda. The sequence continues at coordinate 18,067 of APFE031350413.1, forward strand.
TTCCACTTTGAGGCCTTCTGGCTTGACCACCCTAAATTCCAATCCAAAAAAAAAGAATGTTGGAATGAGGACCTATGCCTGTGAGGCTAAAAAATGTATTTCTTTCAACAAAAGTTCAACCAAATTAAAAAAAATTAGGAAATGGAGCAGGGAAGTTTTTGGGGTCATTTTAAAGGATAAAAATGACCTAGAAAAATAGATAGAGGAGCTCCAACATAACATCATTCTCAAAAGGAACATAGATCAATTGCAACAAATAGAGAAGGATTTGCAACAGAAATGGGAAATGAAAGCTAAATAGGAAGAAAAATTGTGGCAACAAAAATCTTGTGTTCAATGGCTAAAATGTTGGGAAAGAAATAAAAAATTCTTCCACAAATAAATGATTCAACACAAGAAAGCTAAAATCATCCTATATCTTAAGCAAAATAAAGGCAACATGATCAACTCTCATGAAGAAATTTCAGCAGAGCTCGACAATTTCTTTAGGAACCTCCTGAAGGATCCCAATGAGGACAAGAGCCAAGAAATTCAGGAGATTGTTTAATACATCCCAAAAATCTTTAATGATGATCGCAATACCATACTACTTAAGGAAATTACTGAGCAAAAAGTGGAGGACACCATCATTTCTATGCCCTCCAGAAAAGTCCTAGGACTTGATGGTTTCACTACAAATTTCTTCAAAGTGTGTTGGCCGATGCTAAAATAAGAGGTCCATGCCATTGTGGAGGAGTTAAGACAATCAAAGTTGATTCTAGGAGCTCTCAACGCTACCTTTCTCACCCTGATCCCGAAATAAGAAGGCATATATTCTCTAGAAAGGTATCACCCAATTTCCCTCTGTAATGTTATTTACAAAATTATTTCAAAGGTCATAGATAACAAAATTAAACCTCTTCTTCCCCTCCTAGTCCCTCCAAGCCAATCTGGCTATGTTGAGGGAAGGAAAATCTTCGACAACATAATTCTATCTCAGGAAACTATTCATTTTCTCAAGATCACCAAACAACCAGGGATGATGATGCAGTTTGACATGTCAAAAGCTTTCGACAAGAATAGTTGGCAATATATGGGAGACGTTCTCAAGGCCTTTGGGTTTCACCAGAACTGGATAACCTAGATAATGGCTCTAGTGACTAAGGCTTTGTTCTCCATTCTTGTTAATGGAGCCTCTAATCAACCTTTCTGACCCACTCAGGCAATCAGACAGGGTGATCCTATATCACCTTTTATATTCATCCTAATGGTAGAGGGTATGCGTAGGAAAATTTTGACTGCCAAGGAAAACAATAAGCTTAATGGGATCAAATTTCATGCCACCTCAACGACCAATACCCATCAACAATTTTTGGATGATTCCCTTCCCATGGGAATCCCCACTATAGGTAAATTCATAAAACTCAAAAAAATCCTTTATCTCTTCTTTGAAGCCTTTGATGCCTTGATCAACTTACTGGAATCCAAAGTAATTTTTTTAAACCCTCCTCATATTCAAAGAAACATAACCATAATCCTTGGTTTCCAAAATTGTTCTCTCCCATCCAAGTATCTCAGGGTTCCCCTTATTGAAAAAGTCCTAAGGAAATCCACCTAGGAAAATCTACTCTCAAATCTACAAAGATAAACTCAATAATTGGACCTTCCTCTCCCTCGACTTTGTTGGAAGATTGGTCCTGGTAAGATCAGTTTTGTAGGTCATGCCTTTCTACCTTTTTTCTGCCCTTAGTGCTCCAAAAATTGTTCTGAACAACATCCGTAATCTTTAGAGAAAATTTATCTAAAGAAGCTTAGAGGAAAGAAGAAAATGGGCTCTAGTTAGCTAGGAAAAACTCTGCAGGGCTACATTAGCTGCAGGAATGGGCCTCTAGGATCCAATGATCATGTGAAATTCTCTCGAAGCCAAGACCTAGTGGAAGTGGCTGGAATCTCCGAACACCCGCTACGTCAACCTATGGAAAGTGAATTATGTGCCACACTATCAGGACCTAATCGAACTAGAAGGACTTGTAAAGGGCTCGACCATCTATAATCAAGCTTGGAAAAACAAACTTGCTGTCCAATGACATTGACTCTAGGAAATAAGAAATGGTCAAAGCACTCTCTTTTGGGAAGATTCATGAAAACAACTCCAAAATCTAAACAAGGGGGGCCATTCAACACTTTAGGAACAAATGCGAGCCAAGGGAAAAATCCTAGTCTCCCATTAGTGGAAAAAATCCCCTTAGGAAAACAAATGGAGAACCTATATCGACAAGGAAGAATGACAACCTCTCCTAGATGATCTCAATTGGGAAATATTTTTTGAAACTCCTCCATGATCATCAAATTATCTCATATCAAAATGAAGACAAGCTAAGATGGGGGAGAAGCTGTAGGGGTGTCTTCCTCCTCAAATAGGATTATCGATACCTTGTTGAGCACAATTAGTTAGAAAATCACCCCACCTTGATGGATAAAAAAATCACTGGCCAAAGATAATCCTATTCCTATGGCTAGTCTTGCAAGGGAAAATCCTCACCTTGGACAATCTCCTAAAGTGCGGCTTCGTAGGCCCATCAAAATGCATCATGTGCGAGGACCAAGAAGAAACAATTAACCATTTTCTAATGAATTGTAAAATTGCCTCCACCATATGCGACTAGGGAGTGGAGGTTTTCAGAATATTGGATAGGAGCAAAGCTTCAATTCAGAGAACCCTTGAAACATGGAAGCCCCAAATAGATACCCATCCTATTGTTAATTGGGCATGTGAATTGTTCCCGGGACCTCTTTGTTGGGTCCTATGGAAAGGAAGAAATGTGAGAAATTCAAAAACTTGCAGGTTACATAGGAAAGGCTCCTTACTAGGGTGAAGAAGGTCATCCAGGAATTAGTTTCAGTCTCTAAGCTCATGCCGCAACAAGGTCCACTCCAAACCTCAGATATTAGAATTCTCCATCTCCTCCAACTCAAGCAAATCCCAACCCTTGTCATGTGAAATCCCTTTGATTCTCCCAACATCTTGGAGGTATGGTCTCTTCCTAATATCTGAACGTCTTCAAGATTAATTTTGACAGGGATTTGCGAGGCAACCCAGGCCAAGTAGGCTTTGGTGGGGCTTTTAGGAACCATGGTGGGGAAATAATTACTTCCCACCCACAGTGGATCCACCCTTGCACCATTTGGAAACCATTCTCATGATGTTAAAGGATGCAGACACTAAAGGAGGTGCTCCCATATCCCTTGTAGGTTTTAACCCTGTACAGAAATTACCTGCATACGAATTCTAAAACAAAGAAAATAAACAATGCGAGAGCATAACACATAAAATACATATGCATAGAGATTTTCCCCTGGATCCCAAAACCGGGACTACCAGCTTGATTTTTCATTATGTTCCTTTCAATGTTACAATACATATTTATACATGCTAAAGCATCCAATACCATGGACCGAAAAACCATTGCGTCTAGAACCATGGACCAAAAACCATAGGTAGGTTCGCCCAACCTAATATAGGGTCCAATTTTTTTTTTTCTCGGGGCGCTACCTCGGACCCCGTAGAGGGGGGCTACCCGCCCCCCTCAAACCCCCCGGACAGGGGGGGTTGCCGCCCCCCCTGTGACCCCCGTGCTATCAATTTGGCGCATACGAAGGGGGCTCCGGCGCCCCCCCTCTAACCCCCCGGTTCACTACGTAGGTTAGTCGTGGAAAGAATATAACACAACCCAACAAATTTTGGTAACCATTTCTCAGGATGTGTTGGTAATTGGCTCAAAGGTGTAGGCATTCTGACAGCTGCTGGGTTGGTCCATGGCCTTGGTTGAGGTTGACTATGTGCCATCGTTTAGCTAACAGTAGAAGAGGGTGAAGAAGCAGTTGAAAGGGATTGGATAGAGGATGTTGAAGTTTCTGTTCCTGTTTGGACTACGATTTGAAGTAGGGAAACATATGGATGACCTTGCAATGGTATGGATGGAATAGATGACGATGAGGACAAAATCTCACTGTTAGATTCTAATGGTGTCTTCCTAGCCCTTTTTTGACTTGGTAGAGGGAATTCAATTGGTGTAATACTGAGTTTTTCACTCTTTGCTCTAGTAAGCGGCTGCGATGGGATATATTGTGAAGTCACACTACCTTGGGATAACTCAGATTTTTCTTGGGATATTGAAAACCCTTTGAGTTTATGAATCAAAGACTATACTTTAGGGGGTTCAGGAGAAGAATTATATGGTGTGTTTAGGATTTCAGCAGTGGGTGTTGTATTATTCTTTTCAACTTCTCGCTTAGGAATAGGAGATTTAGAATGTGAAGGAGAAGTTGGAGGAGATGGTGAGGGAGTTTTACTCTTAGAATGACATGTGGATTTAGATTTACTTGCCATTCACAGTTAGGCTCTCCTTATAGTGCCAAAAATGTTGATGCCTCTAAAATCGTAGCATCAACATTGGGGATAACCACCTGGTTCGGACCTTAGTACAACTCCTTTTCCGTTTGGAGTGGTGGCTTCGACTGTATGTTATGGGACCAGTTTCCCAATAATGTATGGTTTGATGAATGAGTGTTCTAAATGTATAACAAAGATTATAGGTGATTTAATTTATAACTCTAAAAATATACACATATATCTATATAACCCAGGTAATCTTATAACAATGCGATTTTTGATAACTCCTAGCAGACAAATAATCATATAGATGGTTTACTTATCCATAGGAAGATGCATTTAAATAATGATTACTTTGTTTAAGAAATTAAACAAAGTAATTATGAAAACATATCGCATGACATACTGGTATTTATTGCTGGCATATATCTTTAATATAACAATTGTAAATCATTCAGAAGTGAATCAATATAGATTTGCTTGAAGCATGTTAATACATCAACAATAGCAAATTAAATGAAATGCTAATTACATAAAGAACAAGACAAAAAGAACATTGATAGAAATACCGCATGCATTTGAGTCTTGATATGTAAGTAACATTCTGATTCTACCTTTTTATTCCATAAACTTCCAGGAGATACAAAAATGCAAGTCTTGAAAAGGTTCTTTCACAAAAATCTGAAACCTTGATCCACTGCTTATAAAAAATAAATTAAGAAGTGTAGAACTGCAACTTCTCAAGTCTAGTTTTTGTACAAATCGAGGACCCTTTCTCCAATAACATGAAAGGGTTTATATAATAGAATTAAAACAAACTGTCTACAAAAATCGCTGAGAGTTGTTGGAAACACCAACATTAAAATCTAGGATTTGAATTGCAAAAATAGTAATGCAATTCCATCTGAAAAAATTCTTCGTATATATTTATTCTCCCGTATTCACAACTGACAAATTGAAAGCATGTTTTGAATTTCCGGAGGGTGACTCATCCTGGAGTGTAGTTGTCCCGTGTACATGGCATCTAAAATCTCAGGGATGATGCGATCAATAACATTGGCAAGGCATTTAATGGTCATTTGTTGGTTGTGCGGCTAGACAAAAAAGGACCAGCATGCGTCCCAGTTAAGGCTTTTTATTCTGTTGACCTGTTCATCTTTGGTGGCCAAATCTTTCTTCCATTGATTTTATAACACTTTCACCTTTGGAAGATTACCTGGGGAACAATAGGAAATTAAATTGGCTCCATATAAATCATAATATGTCATTTCAATCACATTATTCATTGTAGAACTAGCCCTGGAGGTAGTCTTGATCTCTCGTTGATGTGTCAATTGAAGCTGTTTGAGATTTTGAGACAAATGTTGTTGTTTTTGGATGGCATGCTAGTCGATCTTGTGTTTCTCTAGGTTTAATTGTTCCTAAAGATGCTCGTTCTTTTGTTTTTCTTTTGCCAACTATTCTTCAAGCTGATTAATTTTATGTTGTTGTACTGCTGCCTGTTCCTCAAGCTGATTAATCGTTTGATCCTTTTCCTTGAACAATTGCTGAACCTCATTTGCCTTATCAATTGTGGCGGCTGTGTATGCCCCTACAAATTGAGATAACTTAGCAAAATCCTCAGAAGGATTGACTTCTAAATCCTTCCATAAAAAATTCATAAATTCAGATTAAGGAATTATGGAGGATGTTTGGTCTATTTTCCTCTTTTTTCTTTTTCTTTTGACTATGACCCTGTGTTTTGGACTGTAAAGTACATACAATGGTGGTATTTCCTCAATATTCAATATAATTTCTCTTGAAGGGTTTTTAGGAATTATTTCAATCTCTTTCTGAGCTATGTCTTTATTGGGTGTTACTTCAATCGCATTATCAGGAACGATGGGCCGTTGAGTTGCGGGTGATGTTGATGTGGTAATGTTTTGGGGGTCGCTCTAGATTTTGATCTACTGATCAAATTGCTCCCATTCTTTCATTAAGATGGGGTCCATATGAACATCTGTGCTAAGGGGTTCACTGGTATTTCCACCTATTTCCCCTTCCCCGGAAATCTCTTCAATAGTTTGCTCGCCGTTGTGCTCTGCTTGCTAAACAATAGGGGTAGTATTTAGTAAGTCTAGAGGTACTGTCAGTAACCTCTATGTCCTATATTCCATGAATTTTCCCATCTTCTCGGTTCCCAATTTGAATCTTGCCAGATGACTTACTTGTGAGAATAATTCTGCTGAAGCGAATAAGTCATCAAAATCATCCTTCTCATGTATAAATTTACTAATTTTCACCTAACTGGTGAAATCGTAAGCGACTTTGTTTGGATCATATTGTTATTTAGGAATTACTGCTAAACCTAGATCCTTTGTTTTCTTTGCCTCTTTCTCAACATGTTTAAAATCATGAAATGTGTAAGTGCCACAATGGAGGGGAAATGGAGGCCATACTTGTTTCTTAGAATATTTAAGGTTTCTAGACATCCCTTTTTCCACTATTTGGTATGGTATTTCCCTAGCTAATAGCTTATCTGGAATGTAGAGTGGAAGGATGTGAGGGTCTATAATACTGCCAAAAATCCTAATATAAGTGAACTTCTCCTCCTTGAACCAACTTTCGATTGAAGTTAATTCAATGCTTGCCTCGTCAGATAGCTGAGGAGCAGGTTTATTAAAGATGGCTTAATGGACAGGTAAAATGAAACCATGGAAAATCTTGTATAAATGAATTTTGTAGTCAGAATTCCATAAATATTTATGATAAATATGAATGGGGGTTGGATCCTGAACAATCCATTTCCAGCCTAGGATGGGAAATTCGAAATTAAAACAAATTGTGTCCATTATGTAGGCGCTCATATAGAATGGGGGCACAATTCTGGTGGAGACAAATATGTTCCTTCTATAGTCTAGTATTTGACTGGCCATTTTATCTGATAGAATGGTTGCCCAATCCATAATAAAGGAGTTGATTGATGCTTCTATTAATGGAACCATCTCTATAAAACATCTAGCAGAACCGGGGCTTCCAAAGAGCCTACATACCATAGCAGCAACATAACAATACGAAGATGCTAAGGAGTCCACAAAGTACATACCAAAGAATTCATGTTTATTCTTGTTTGGAAAATGTCTCTACTATTTGATAGGGTCTGACTCTATGTCATTCTCCTTAGAGAAAGCTTCTAGGAGTGATTTGTTGTAGTGTTGCTGGGGATCCAACAAGTGATACATTCTCTTGACATCTTCAGATTTGAATGTCCCGAACATCCTCCCATCAACTGTGAAGATCGATTACCCATATCACTAGATCATTATATGGTAAAACTTTTACTTGGGATTCTATTCTATCGAGGAAGGAGTTGGCCAAATCATTCAGCGTGCTTTCTATTCGATCATTTCCATTAGCTGTTTCTTCTTCTTCTATCTCCATTAGATTTTCTACTTCAAGTAAAGCATATATGCCTTCCCACGAGATTTTACCAAGGCCTTGATAGGTAGTATCTACAATTAACACCAATTTTGTTGGTCCTTCTTCCGTTGTAATGGGGGCCTTTTCCTTTTGAGATTTCTTAGACATCTTGCCCAACTGTGTGATTCTGGATCAGCTCTGCAAAATAAGGAAGATGAGCGTAACAGTTGAAAAACTTGAGAGGAGATAATACAAAAAGTACAGAACAAGAGAAATTACGTGCATTAGATGCCAAAGATGTTATATTGTACATAGCTACCATGGATGAAATCCTTAAAGGACTTAACCATAACTACTCCTTAATATTTTATCGTAATTTCCAACGTGAAACTTTAATTCTGAAGCCAATTGTCGCATCACAAGTTTTGTAATGGTCCTTTTTAGAATAGGTGTCGTGACTCCACGATTTGTGATTATTGATTGTATTATTTTAATATTTGTGTAATAATCGCGTATTGCAAATCGAGAGTTACAAGCGCCACGCTCAAAAGGTATGCTTTCATGGTTGCAATTACGATGAGTGCTGAGCTAGCATGTGAAGATGGTGGGTTTCAAACTTGGTAAATCACGCTATTTCTTTACAATTGATTTATCCTTATACCGCATGTATTCATATTATTTTATAACTCGCTTTTATTGAAAGCGCGATATGCGATAATTAAATCACATCAGAAGATTTCAATGGAGTTTTTCGAATACTTCCCCATGAATCAGCGATATGCGATTGCGATAGCCTTATCGCATTGCAAGATTTCAATGAAATGTTATAAGTCATCCCTTGGGATGTATGATGTGCGCAACGCAATAGTTTTATCAGATTGTAGTTATAAATGGATTACTTTGATAAAACTTCGTGATGAGGGTTTTATTATGACTCTAATCGCATCGCACTTTTCTAATGGATGTTCTTGGGTTCTAAAGAACTGAGATTTGTGATGAGCGATCATAAATACTCATAAAGCAATTTTTTATGACTTTTATTTTATTTTACTCAAAAGTTTTATTGCTTTTATTCATATTCTAAAAGGGACGCATTTCTTATTTGGCATTATAAGACTAAGATTTAAAAATTGAAATGGGGGGTTGTGGTATAACACAACACCACCTTCGTAGAAAAATAATTACAGTGTACATGCCACGATGACTTGTTTGTGATGAAATTCTTGATCTTGCCAAAACTATAACTTCCTCAGATCATATATCCGAAAATATAGCGAGACATGATATAAAATTTGGACCCAATGTTCAGAACGATTTAGGATCAAATATTTTTTTTTTAGCATCCGAACCTTTGTAGAGAAAAAGGTATAGTGAAAATTCCACGATGACCTGTTTGGAGCAATGAAACCCTAGAATCCAAAGCTTTGATACCAAACGTTATGAAACCAGCTCAAAAAAAGATAGAAAAGATAGATGAACGACGTCAAAATTAGCCTCTTCAAGGGGGAAACCTCCTTTACATTACACAATTGAATAATTCTTGGATGATAAAAATGACAATACCTCCTTTCTATATATAGGAGTTTAAGTGGTCTCAATATAATCAGGGACTACATAACAATAATATTGTAGGGGCACATCAATAATAATAATGGGCTTCTATGGGGCATAATAATAACAACATGGGGACTACATGGGCACAAAAATACAATAAGGGGGTTTCACTAATAAAAATAAGGGGCTACACTAGTAGTATAGGGACCTAACACATTCTCAAAGGAATTGTATATAACCACCAGCCCCCATTTGCAGAGGTTCCAAACTACTCCATTTCTTAGGATTTAAGATATGGAGAAGGATGAATGGAAATAAAACTAAGATTAAATAGTAGCAAGGTAGTATGTATTTGTATAACCAAAGTACAGAAGCAGGGGAAATGTGGGTGAAATTGGTGGACTATTAAAGGTGGTTTCATGTGTAACATTGATCCTTAACTCTCCTTGATCCAAACTTAAACAGGAACACAAAATATTACAAATATAACCATAAATATAGAGATGTAGTATATGTAACACTTCATTTTATTAATACCAAATGTTGAAATATTCTTACAAACAGAATGGAAATAGGGCTAGCTCAGGCAATGGTTGCTTATCTTTGAGAAGAGATGTGGTGGCTACATGCCTCTGAATTGTGTTATAATCAGGGTTGAATGCCTATTTATTATTGAGAACAATGGAGAACCCTAAACATCCAAAAATCTATCCCTAGGAGATGAAGCACCAAAATTGTGAGCCTCGTTTGGGTAAATTCGTACATCAACTTCCCAGGGTCATAATTTTGACCTATGATATTCGTTTTACATGCACAATATCTCGTTAGAAAGATCTATCCAAGGAATACAACTTCTGACTGACCAACACTAGTATATGCCCCTATTTTCCAACAAAGCATTGTTTAGGGCCTCAAGATGATTTCAGAAATTCAGGACCCGAAAAAATGCCAAAAATAGTAAATTGTGCTACAATTAAGGAAACTGAAAAACTGAAAGAGATAGTGGTGGGGGTATAAGTGGAATAGGCTGGTGGCCAACAAAATCGACCTGGATCATTCCTCACCCCTTAGGAATCAATGGTCCCCATTGTGTTGAGTGCCTCAATGAGATGGGGAGACTTCTGCTGAACTTGGTCCCTGGTGAGCCACTTGCCTTGTTGCAGGAGTTAGCTAACTTTGACAACCCTGTCTAGTTGGATCTTCTGCTATTGAGTTTTCTTGACCTTTCTGTCCGTAATTTGATCAGTTTTGGACTATTTCATGCAATATGGGTTTAACTCTGTTGGTGTGATATGTTTTGCAATGTTTGATGTGTCTAGTAATGGTGGGAAGTATGGTCAAAGGAGGTCCACATTGAACATTGGGTGTAGGCCAAGGATTGGGGGAATTCTGAGCTCAAAATAATTGGCCCCCATAGCCTTGGTAATCATGTAAGGATCATATCAGAGTGGTTTGAGCTTTTTATGGGATCCATTAAGGTGTTATTTTTGAAAATTCAACGAAAATTTTTCACCCACCTAAAACTTGTGTGGCACTCGATGTTGATCATGTCGCTACTTGTACTTGGAATTTTCCATAATGGAGTGATGTTATATTAGGAGGTTCTCCGGGAGTCAGATCGAACAAATGCTTGGCTTGACAGTGCAAGGGTACCCCTATGGGTGAGGAGAATATGTCCTTGTATTCTTCCACGACCATATCCACATGCTGCTGTAGCATGGAGGAATCCTTCTCAGGGGCCATGGATGTGGCTATTCTCTTCCCCTTACTTTGTGAGAGAATTAGAAAGAAAAAAAATTCCTAGTCTGGGTGATGATCTTACTGCATTGCTTGAAAGAGATCAAAGAGATGGTAGTAAGCAGAGCTACCTCCGGTATCTTGTATAATGTATTACCAAAAGAAATAAAAACAGAGCGAGGTCTCGACTCATATACAACATGTCACTTCCATAAGTATGGTTTTCCTAATAATACATCACAAACGTCAAGAGGTGAAACATAATAGAATACCTCATCTGTGAAGGGATTGATCTTGTAGGGACGACGACACTATAGGCTGAATTAGAGATCTCGTCCTTGGTGAAGCCACCTGATGTTGTATGACTATGAGTGTGTTGTAGTTGGTAGGCCCAACTGCTTCATGATATTTGCTGAAATGAGGTTCTTTCAGCTCCTGCTGTTGACAATGAATTGCAGCGGAGAACCCTTCACCCACTTATGTGAGTGGAAGTGGTGTTCCCCCTCCTCTGGATCTTCAGGCTTAATCTTATAAATCTTGGTGGTGGAAATAATGGCATTGGGCTACGCACCAATAATTTGCTTTCCTTTATCATTCCTCTTGTTGGGTTCTGAATCAGAGTCAGAACATTCATTTGATTCTGAAGCCTTCAACTCAGCCACCAACGAATGCTTGGCCCGACACTCACTTATGTTGTGAGTGGGGCTCTTATGGAACTCACAACAGTTTCCTGTGTCCTTTGACTTTGTGGCATTTTTATTTTATTGTGGCTTCGATGGGTTGCCTTGGGTCACCCCACCTTAGATTTGTCCTTTTTTCTTTGGTTTGGGGGCGTCATTCCCCTACTTTGGATTCACGGATCCAAAGTCTCTCTTTTTCTGTTTAAATTTTTTCTCAATCTTGATAGTGTATCGGTACGTAGTGCCAAGCAAGGAGATGTCTAGGAACTCCATCTTGCCCTGGATGTACCTGTGTAGATAGCCATGGTACTTGAGTACCAAATGTTTCTCAGAATCCTTGATACCCAACTTCGTGTGAAGGGTATGAAAAACATTGGTAAACTCTGGCATGTCTTGGTCCCTTCCCTATCACAACGTGGTCCACTTTATGTATTTATTTTCATATATCCCAATAGGGTAGTACTTCTCCTTGATGGCATCCCAGAATGAGTCCTAAGTGGGTGCAACAAAAAATAGTGAGGGTGTACTTTCATCCTTGTTCTCACAGTAGGTTTCCCACTAGTCCTTGACGTGGGGGGTGGTTTTGAGAAGTGAAAAACTAATCTTTTCCCAACTAGAAAAATTATGAACAAAAAAATATCCTTCTAGCATATTTAACCATTTATCTATGACATATGAATCTATTTGAACCTCAAATATGGGGATGTCAAAGCTAACTTGTACCTTAAAGGGTGTGGCACTTCTAGAGTAGTTGTTGGAGGTAGATGCGTCACCTTTGGGTAGTTGCTGAAGGATCTAGGAAAAGTTTTCCATCGTCATGTTCCTTTGTCGCTTGAGGGCTTCTTCAAGCAATATTTTGAAAGGATATCCTACCCCCTCATATTTCTTCTCTTTTGCCATGGGAGGCCATTGAGAATTGTGAGGTTAGTCATGCATAGGTTCGACCAATTCGAGCCCTAACTCCTTATATCCTGATCTTGTTGGGGACATGCAAAGAAAAAGAAAAGAAAGAGAAGATTGCTCTGATACCATTGATACAAACTTAAAAAGGAACACAATAAATGAAAAATATAACCATAAATACAGAGATGTAGCAGAAATAACATTTCATTTGATTAACACCATATGCTGAAATAAGCTTACAAACAAAATTGAAATAAGACTAGCTCGGGCGATGGTAGCTTATCTCTTAGAAGATATGTGGTGGCTACATGCCTCTAAACTATGTTAAAATGAGGCTTGAAGGCCCATTTATTATTGAGAAATAATGAAGAATCCTAAATATCCAAAAAACTAACCCTAGGATATGAACCACCAAAACTATGGGCCCTATTTGGGTAAATTGGTACATCAACCTCTCGGGGTCGTAACTTTGGCTTATGATCTCTGTTTGATGCGCACAATATCTCTTTGGAAGGATCTATTTATAACTGGCCAACACTAGTACTAGATCCCTGTTGTTCGCGATATTCCCAAAAAATGTTGTTTAGGGACTCAAAACGGCTCCGGAAGTTAAGGACCTAAAAAACTGCCAAAAATAGTAAATTGTGCTATAATTAAGGAAATTGAAAAACTAAAAGAGACTATGGTGGGGGTCCAATTGGAATATGCAGGTGGCCACCAACATCCACTTGGATCACTCTTGGCATCACAGGGAAAATAATTAGAAGAAAATTCTGCTACGAAACCGAAGGCCTTTCCGACATCCTTGATCATGTTGAGCTTATTTAATTAAACTTGGTTCATATCAATAATAAATTTAAGTGCCACTGAATTGTTAGAAAAGGTGTAGTTGTTCCCAACATTTCTTTGTACTCAAATGGTCATCACTAAACCAACCCAATTGATTATCAACAAAGGTTATCTAAAATGCTACAGATCAGAAGAATTCATGGTGGGAAGGTGACATATCTAGTCTAGAAAAATTTATAAAACCATGATTTCCATGGAGTCGTAACCTGCTATGATACCACTGATCCAAATCTTTGTAGGGGGCCAAGGTCCGAGAAACTTGAATACCTTGAAAGAAAAAGACAACACATAAACCACATAAAGAAACTTTCTATTAAAATAAGGAATATTGTTACAATAACTACATTGTGTTGATGAATCTGCCTTTTTACAAAGTGAGGCCCAAAACTTATATTCTTTTGAGTTGCAATACCATGGGTAATTACCATGGGAAGATACCATGGGAAAATACTATCAGTGTATGCAAATTCCCATTTGGATCATGCCAAAATCCAAGAAACTTTCTATTAAAATAAGGAACATTGCTACAACAATTACATTGTGTGGATGAATTTGTCTTATTAAAAAGCAAGGCCCAAAATTTATAGCCTTTTGAGTTACAATACCGTGAGTAATTACCATGGGTGGATACCCTGGGTAAATACCATGGTAAAATACCATGGGTGGATGTGACTTTCCATTCAGATTAGAAACCTCTCTTTGAAAAAGAGATTCAATCAAGTCATGCATATTAGGGCCTTTGAAGCCATTTCATACAATTATAGCAACATCCCATATAGCTTGGTAATAAGGTGAGTAGACAACATTAAAGGGGATATTTGCATCATACCACCATTTGGAAATGTATTCAAAAGCAACTTTTTTTCATTTATTTTTCCGATGAGCATCCAAGGTAAGTTGAGTTAGACTTATTTGGGAGGCAATGTAACTAGTAGAGGCAGAGGTAGAGGAATATGTGAAATAGCTCTTAATGTTCATCCTCCATTACCTTTGGATTGAGAGTGAAACCTAAGAGGGGGAGGAACATAACATAAAGGGTCATGTAGATTTGTGGAAGGAATAGAGGAGTCTTGAAGGTCAAAATCATCAAACCCACATGTTTCTCCCCTAGCCATAACTTTCTTAAGTTCCTTATTTGTTGCAATTTATGCTTGTATAGTTTTTTCCTTAGAATTTTCCTCAAACTTCTCAAACTTTTCAAGATATTCTACTCTAATAAGCCTTATCACTTTATCTGGTACATCATAGGGGGTTACCTGACCTCTTATACAAACCAAGTGTTTTTTTTAACCTATAAATACTCTCTCCTCCCATTGGGTGCTTGTAATATTTGCACAACCTTTTACCATCAACAACATCATAATGAACCCATGCGACATATTTGGCTTTTGAGGCCATGGTGGATGATGAAATTTTAGACTTGAAAAGAAAGAGACCTCCAAATAAAAAAGAAAATTGCAAAACCTATGGTTATCTGCTATAGGGGTTGCCTTTTACTTGAAATAGGGGAAACAAATTAAAAACAAGGACATCAATGAAATATGGAAATTTTTAAGAAAAAAATCATATCTAGGAATGAAAACTAGTTGATAAAATATCCTCCCTGATGTAATCTACAAATCATTTCCTTTTATTGTTTCTTTTCTTTTCTATTGTATATATCAATTTTGGCTTGAAAACTAGTAGAGGAAAGCAAAAAATAAAACTATAAGAAAATTGAACAAATATTAAAATTTGAAGGTTTCGATTCAAAGTTTGATATGGGAACTACAAGTGATGTCAGATGAATCCATACTTAGATATGAAAGGGGTAAGATTCATCAATAGGTTGATCATTTTTTTTTTTAATTTCAATGAAGTTTAGTGTTTATAGAGGAACAAGTTCATTAATTCTTTTTTAAAGTTTGAATGAAGGCCAAAAGGGCCCAAACTGTCATTTCTTGAACCAATGCAAAAATAAAAATATTAACTCAATTTGGGTTGGGCCCCTATTCCAGTGTCTACCCTTTGTTTAATTTATTAAATAAACTTCCTCCAAACCCTAAATCGCCAAGTCTCACTTGGGATTTAAGCATTATTCGAGACTTCCCCCTTGTTCGGGCCTCAATTAGGAAATACCACAAAATGTTGTTATGGACCTGCCATTCGATAATTTTCCCTTGTCCAGGACTCTAGGCTAGCTTGGGGCCTTTGAAGTCCTAAATACCTCAATATTTGTGTAAATTTGGTGTATTCATTTGGATTATGGATTTGATTTTTGGGTTATAAATGCATGCAGTACACATTGGAGTCGTGGTGGTGTCTCTCTTTCAGAACATAGCTAATACTTTGGGATTGGATTTGGGGAAGGATTGGAAAGTTATGGTTTTTTTAGTTATGATCAAGTTTAGATATTCAGTGATAGAGTTGAAAATATTTTTGTGGACTGTCCACAGGGTACTATTAGGACATGGTGAATATGTTTGTTATTGTTGCTCTATTTGAATCATATCACTTATAGTTTCACTCGAGCAACTATAGACTTGCACCTTGATCAGATTATGACCTCTCTGAGAATGCATTGAATTGATTTTAAAACTAATAGAGCTGACAAGCTAAGGGAATAACTAACATGGCTCGAGTATCTTCTAGGTTTGGATGCACTTGATTATATTGTTTTCTATCATGATGAAGTTACTATTTTCATTTCTAATAAGATTTAATGTAATTTTGTGTTAGTTAAGTAAAGTAGTTTTAGTTATTAAGTAGTTAAAAATTAGTTACAAACTTATAACTGAAACAATTTTTTAGAAGAATGTAGAACCAAAATAACGATTTGGAAGTTTTGGCTTGTCAATGCTATTTTTTGCATCAACAAATCTTCGAATTCTATCAGACATTTTCATTAACCAAGGAAGAGTCTAGTTCTTGATATATTTGTAAATTGTTTCTCTCTTCTGTTGTTTATGTTTTTTCTTCACTCTTCTCATTCTTAATAGTACTTAGAACTTAAATGAGCCTTGTAACCAAAAAAATGTATAAGTCATCTCTAGACACATTTTCATTTGTGTAAGTAGTTAGATTTGTGAAATCAATCACACATGTTGTCTTATACCAATAAACTCATTACATTTGTGTTTTTTTTATCATAAGTATTGCTACATCTCTTTGAACATAATTCTTTAAAGCGATTTTGTTCAAGTTCTAACTTCTTGAATTTATAAATGCTTAGGAAAATGGTTCTCCTTCTACTTTTACTTATCACCCCTTAATTTTTAGTTTGTAGATATTCAAGACATAGTGTACTATTTATAGAAAATAACTCTTTGACTTCAACATTCATTGAATGAAAAACTTGCTTCCTAACAAGTTCTATTAAAAGAACATTTGGATGGCTAAGCATTAATCTGTTGGAATTATGATACAAGTATTGTCCTTGATGGAAACTCTATAGGTCAACCCAGTTTTGATAAGAGGCTAACATGAATATTCAGAGGCAATAGGGCAGTGGTACAGAGGATAAGGAAGATGGAACTAAGGTCTATTGATCAGAATAAAGAAGTTGAAGGAAGAAGATGATGTAAGAGCAGTTTAAGAGATACATGCAGGTTCACTTAGTCCAAGCAGCGTATACACGCAGGTACTCAGAACAAAAATAGCGTATAACGTACACACGCACTCCCATAGAAGGCAGAGCGCGTATATGTTGAAAACCATGGTTTTGGTCCGAGGTATTTGGTCCAAGGTATCTTTGTACCATGATATTGACCCTAGGTATTTAGTCTGAGGTATTCAGTCCGTGGTATTTGATCCAAGGTATTGGTCCTAAGTGGATTCGGTCCATGGTATTGAGAAAGGAAAAAAACTATATAAAGAAGAGAGGATCACAAGGGAAGATGTGCAAGTGAATACGATTCCAAGGAATACTTCCATCTGAAGTATATTTTATGTTGCAGGGTTATGTTTGGGACTAGATCTGAAATATTTGTGTGCACCTTGAGTTCAATATTGGATCAGGATCATGAGACCTGAAATGACTTATTCTTGAATTATATTATAGTGGTTGAGGCTAGATCTAATGTTTTGCATCTATTTTATTCATTATCTATCATGATCTCGGTTTGTCTGAAGTCTGGAATTGCAACAAAGTTCTGAGTCAATATTTGCAGATCTGAACACAGGTTCGTCTCGATAAAAGAGCGTATACACGCAGGTTCTGTTCTTTCAAGTAGCATATACAAAAGAAAAGCTTGATGTTCAGAGATGACTGATCTATCAAATCAGTATTGCTGATTTATTGCTGCTACTATTTTACTATTGTCTATCAATGAAGTCTTCTTAGATCTAAATGTAAATCTGAATGCATAAGGAGGTTGATAGTTGATTGATTGTATAAGTGATACAAAGTGTTTTTTGTTTCCTGCCTATGTAAAGTTCTGTAAGCTGATAATAGATGTTCAGTACACTGTTGGTTGGTACAGCTTGTGATTCAAAGATTTTTTGTTTCAGAATATTTAGAGGTATACGTAGGTTGGGCTGAAGGAAGTAGCGTATACATGCAAGTTTTCTTCATTGAAGTAGCGTATACAGTCTGACACATGAATTTTTGAGGTTTCAGTTCATTCTGAATGTTGATACAGGTTTCTAGGTTCAACACAATGTTTTGATGACAGTGATCTAATTGTTTCATATTAACTTCATGTTGGTTGATGAAGTTTGAGTTTCTAAATTTCTGATGGGTTATGATGAACCAAGGTCTTCATATGTCTTGATATGTGCTAGGAGAATCCAGTTTGAAAATTCATGAAACATGGTCCCTGGTGGAAGAGTGGAGTTTTTTGTAGGATGGCACCTACGTACTAGTAAACATATTGGCTAGTATAAGAGCTAGGGGGTTGTAGCTCCCTTCCAGTAGAAGCTGGAGAATGAGAGAAGGTTGTAACCTTATGCAGGTAGAAGCCTGCGTATTGGTATGAGTCTGCACCAGTACAATATTGTAAACAAATTTTCTTATTATTAAAAGAAGACAGAGATGACAGTGGCAGATGGTTTTCACCCACATTGGGTTTCCACCTTAAATCTTGGTGTTCATGTGTGTTGCTTCTGTGTAATGGTTTATTATGTTTATACTACACATGGCTATTGATTAATGATTGATGAAGTACTGATGCATTGATTAAATATCAAAATATGATGAATTAACTGAATCATAAGTTTATTGCATAAATTCTAGTTGCCTTAAAGACAATTGCATGTACACGCTAGTTCCCCTCTCTGAAATAGCGTATATAAATTTGATTATGAAAAAAAATAATTCTTGATCTGATAATACTGATTGACCCCCATCTCAGTATTATTTTCAATAGTTTGTATCAGAGCCAAGTTCTTCAGAAGAAGCTTGATCACTTGAAGGAAGATCCATCAAGATGAATAATCACGAAAGCATGGGATCTATTAGACCGCCAATCTCCGATGGGAGAAAATTTGTGTATTGGAAAATAAGAACCACAACATATATACAACCTCTTGGAATAGACATTTGGGAAATTGTGGAAGGAGGATATAAATTTCCAACAGTAATTCCTACAGACGTAGCAGGTAAAAGGAAATATGAAACCAATGCCAAAGTTGTCAATAACTTATTGGGAAGTTTGTCACAATTAGAGTTTGTCAAAGTCATGCAGCTCAAATCAGCCAAAGAAATATGGGACAAAATCATTCAGAGCTATGAAGGAGACTCTCAAGCAAAAAGTGCTAAGCTTCAAACTCTCAAAATTCAGTATGAAACTCTTAAGATGCATAGTGATGAGAATATAACTACTTACTTCTTACATATAGATGAGGTTGTTAATTGTATGAAGAATCTGGGTGAGGAAATAAAGGAAGTTACCTTAGTTGAGAAAATTTTGAGATCCTTGTCTACTAAATTTGAATCAAAATTTTCTGCCATAGAAGAAAAACAGGATATGCAGAATATCACTATGACACAACTTCACGAAATCCTAACTGCTTTTGAGATGAGAGAAGGAGCTCCATCATATATGAGAGAAGCTGCATTTAAAGCTTCAACAAAAGGAAAAGAAAAGGAATAACACAATGAATTAGGACACATTTCAGAAGAATAAGATGAGGTAAATTTTGTCAAGAAGCTTCAACGGGGTTCTAGAAGGTTGAGAGGTAAGCTACCTTTCAAATGCTTTGCTTGTGTTAGAGTCGGTCATGATGCTACCATATGTCCTCAGAAAGATAAATATGAAAAAGGAAAGGAATATGCAAAAGGGAATAGGAAACAAGTTGTGAATAGGAGTTACTATACTCATGAAGATAGTGATGGTTTATCTAATAGTGATGAAGATGAAACTAATCAAGATTACAGACTTCTCATGGCTTATGATAGTGATGATTTTTGGGATAGTTTAGAAGAGGATAGTGATGGTTTATCTAATAGTGATGATTATAGACTTCTCATGGCTTATGACAATGATCATTTTTGGGATGCTTTAGAAGAGGAAAACTTTCATGAAGAAATCTCTAAACTCAAAATCTGTTTAGAGGAAAAGAATATGATCATAGATACCTTGACATACCAACTTGCTGAAAAAGATAAACACAATGAAAAACTAGAATGTGAAATTGTAGGTCTAAGAAAAGATCTTGAGAAAACAAAATCTCTCAATCTTAGATTTGCTAAAGGATCAAAAACTTTAAATGAAATTATCAAAGTTCTGCATTCTTCTCTGATAAAGATAGGTCTTGGATATATTGAAGAAGCATCTCAATCATAGAAGCTGTCAACCTCCACCAAAAGCTATCCTGATGTAGCAAAGACCAGTGAACAGTATGACAATCATCAACAAAGGCATAGAGCTGATCACCCGGTAAATCATACTCAATTTTTCTCCAAGGATGAATATCAATAGAAACCACAACCAACCTTAGGCAAATCATACTCAATTTGCTCCAAAGATGAATATCAATAGAAACTACAATCAACAGGTAAATAGATTCGATTGTCACAGCCATGATCTGACTCCTCAACTTGTCCTGACAATGAACCACACTAGTTGGTTTGAAACGCGTCGACAAAGGTTTTCTACATGTGATTTACGCCGAAAATATTCTTAATAAATGTTTTTCATGTCATAATTTTGGGCACAAAGCTGCTCAATGTGTTTCTTACAAAACCATCATGACTAGAGAAGCACAAAATGAAAGGAATGTAATAGGGATCAAGAGAAGTTCCTATAATAACTTTTCTCCTCTTGAAAATGAAATAGAATGCTCAATTTGTAACAACTTTGGTCATGAAGAATCTAAATGCAAGAGCAAATTTCGGCAAGCACCTCAAAAGGAGAAAACGCCATTAAATCCCAAGATATGAGAAGGAAATAATCTCAAACATAAAGATGTGGTATATCCTTGTATACAAAAGGACAAGAAAATCAATGGTACATTGACAGTGGATGCTCCAAACATATGACATGTGACAAAGAGAAACTTCACTCATATAATGCCTAAGAAAAGGAAAATAATGTTTCATTTGGAAATGACACTCCACCTGTCATAAAAGGTAAAGGTTCTATTTTCTTGAAATAAAAGGTTAAAGCTGGAAATGTTATGTATGTAGATGTTTTAAAGCATAACCTGTTGAGTGTCAGTCAAATGTGTGATCAAGGAAATGAAGTGGTGTTTTGATCAAACGGATGTGTTGTTCGTGAGCTTGATATAGGAGAGATCATGATCAAAGGTATAAGAACTCAAAACAACTATACATACTCAAAGGAGGACGAAAATAGTTCTATCCAAGCAAAAATGATGAAAAATGGCTGTGGCATAGAAGATTGGGACATCTAAGCTTTTCTCAAATAAGAAAAGCATGCAAACTCAAGGTTGTTCATGATCTTCCAGTTATTAGCATCCCAGAAAATACAATATGCAAACCATGTCAAATTGGTAAGAAAACCAGAGTTCACTTCATGAAAAAAGAAGGGTTAGTTAGTAGACCTATTGAACTTATCCATACTGATTTATGTGGACCAACAAGGAAAAAGTCACCTCATGGAGAAGAATACTTTATTTTGTTTATTGATGATTTTTCCAGAATGTGTTGGATAGGTCTTCTAAAGCATAAAGATGAAGCATTTGAAAAGTTCCATGCCTTCAAAGCTTTGGTTGAAATTGAATTAGATCGAAAAATCAAATGCCTCAGATTTGATCAAGGAGGGGAATTTATATCGGATGAATTCTTTGACTTTTGTGAACAACATGGAATAAAAAGGGAATTCTCCACTACAAGAACACCTCAACAAAATGGTGTAATAGAAAGGATGAACAGATCAGTTCAACAAATGGCTCGAGCCATGCTATATGAATCTAGAACTTGTGCAACCTTCTGGGGTGAAGCTACATTCACTGTCATGACTATTCTCAACAAAGCAAATTTTCAGGGAAATAGCACTCAAACTCCACATGAACTTTGGTATGGTAAGACTCCTACTATAAAATACTTTAAAGTTTTTGGAAGCACATGTTTTATCAAAAGCACTGATGAAAAACTTGGTAAGTTTGAACCCAGAGAAGATGAAGGGATTCTTTATTAGTCATTCTTCTAGAAGTAAAGGATATAAATGTTATAATAAAATACTTGGGAAAATTGTTGAAAGCATTGATGTTGTAGTTGATGAAGCACGCAGAAATCCAAAACAGATAAAATCGATAGAATATTATGATAATGAGAAAGATGGAGATTACCTTCCCACATCGAATCAAAATTATATTGAAGAAGAAACCAATGAAGCACCAAAAGAAGATATAATGATAGAAGAAAAGACTCTGTCTAGGTATGTTTAGAAAAATCATCCAGAAACTCAAATTTTAGGAGAAAGGGAGGCTCGTTTACAAACAAGAAGAACTATTATAGGGACCTCAAGCTATCTAGCATTACTATCCTCCACTAAACCTCAAAATGTAAATGAAGCATGTAAAGATGACTGTTGGGTCAAGGCCATGGATGAAGAACTTGAGAAAATTGAAAAGAATGACACTTGGGAGTTAGTTCCTAGACCTCATGATAAAAATATTATAGGAACTAAATGGGTATTCAAGAACAAGTTGAATGAAAATGGGCAAGTCATTAGAAACAAGGCCAAAATTGTTTGTAAAGGGTATGCTCAACAAGAAGGTATAGATTTTTAAGAAACATTTGCACCTGTTGCCAAACTTGAAGCCATAAGAATGTTTCTTGCTCTTTCCAGTTTTTAGAAATTCAAAGTATACCAAATGGATGTAAAATTAGCCTTCCTTAATGGAGATTTAGAATAAGACATTTATATTGAATAGCCACAAGGATTCATTCTTGGAAATGATGCAAAACTTGTATGCAGACTCAAAAAGGCTCTCTATGGTCTGAAATAGGCTCCAAGGGCTTGGTATTACCGCCTTGACAAATATCTACACCAACAAGGTTTTACAAAAGGTTCTGCAGATAGCAATTTATATACAAAGAATGAAAATGATAATTTTCTAATTACTATCGTTTATGTTGATGATATCAGTTTTGGTAGCAATGAAGAATATACGAGTCAGAATTTTGCTTCAGTAATGCAGCAAGAATTTGAAATGTCCTTGCTTGGTGAACTTACCTATTTTCTTGGTCTACAAGTTCAATAAACTAAAGATGGATGCAGTCTCAGCTCAAATGATGAGTCAACAGTAGTACATCAACCAAATTATAGATCCATGATTGGTAATTTGCTTTATCTAATAGGTACCTAACCTAACATCATGCATGAAGTAGGAATAGTTGTTAGATTCCAAGCAAATCCAAAGGAATCACACCTTCAGGCGGTCAAAATAATTTTCAAATATCTTCAAGGAACTCAGGACTTTGGACTATGGTATCCTAGAGATGCATATCTTACTCTTCATGCATATATAGATGCAGATTGGGTAGGAAGTGTTGATAATAGAAAAAGCACTAGTGGTGGTGCATTCTATATGGGTTCCAGGTTAGTGTCTTGGTTCAGCAAGAAACAAAGTTCAATTGCTTTATGTACAACTGAAGCAGAATATGTGGCTGCTGCATCTTGCTGCACACAACTACTTTGGATGATGCAAACTTTGCAAGACATTCATATCACATGTACTCCACTCATCTCCATTCTATGTGATAATACAAATGCCATCAGTATTTCAAAGAATCTAGTCATGCACTCCAAGACCAAGCACATACCCATCAAGTACCATTTTCTATGAGAACAAGTGCTTGAACAAAAGGTCAAATTGGAGTGTGTCCCCTCCAAAGTATAGGTTGCTGATATATTCACTAAACCACTGCCTAGAGAAACATTTGAATATCTCAGACAAAAGATGGGAGTTATTGCTGCATCATCGTACTATTAAATCCAGTTTTTCAGAGGAAGTTTACTACACTCTGGTTTCATGAAGTATACGCGTGGGTACATATAGGTTGCCTTGGCTGAAAGTGCGTATACATTTTTATAACAAAAAAAAAACAGTGGTAGCATAGGTTCAGGGGGAGCGTTCACATTCCACACTGTTGGCATTATGGTTGCTGAACTCAACTATTTCTTAGTGGCATCAGTCATTAGTTTGATATAACTTCTTCTTTCATGGTCTATATTTCAATGAGTTCTATTGGTCATATGATGTAATTTATTTCCCTAATATCCTTCGGATGGATGATGTAATAATTGTTGTATTTCTGTCATGTATAAAATTTGGTATATCCCCACTTGGTTGGGTGATTAATGTATGTATGAGTTCATGGTCATAGGGAGGTCATACTCACTTTGTTGAGTTATAGTGTCATGTCACTATATTGAATCATCACTCTACAGACTTGACATGTACTCAGGGGGAGTATGGATAAAATCATGCAAAAGAGGAGAGTAGAGTGGTCCGCCCTTTTCCCTTGATGTCAAAGGGGGAGATTATTTCGGTATTTTGGTGTTGTATGGAATCTCCAACAGTCTTTTACAACTTGCAATAGTCAACACCATCATGGTTGCCATTAAATCCAAAGGGGGAGATTTTTGGCATTATGATACAAGTATTGTCCTTGATGAAAAATCTACAGGTCAACTCAGTTTTGATAAGAGGCTAACATGAATATTCAGAGGCAATAGGGCAGTGGTACAGAGGATCAGGAAGATGGAACTAAGGTCTATTGATCAAAATAAAGAAGTTAAAGGAAGAAGATGATGTAAGAGTAGTTTAAGAGATACACGCAGGTTCACTTAGTCCATGTAGCGTATACACGCAGGTACTCAGAACATAAATAACATGTAACCTACACATGCACTCCCATAGAAGGAAAAGCGCGTACATGTTGAAAACCATGGTTTTGGTATGAGGTATTTGGTCTAAGGTATCTTTGGACCATGATATTGATCCTAGGTATTTAGTTTGAGGTATTCAGTCCGTTTTATTTGATCCAAGGTATTGGTCCTGAGTGGATTCAATCCATGGTATTAAGAAAGGCCAAAAACTATATAAAGAAGAGAGGATCATAAGGCCAAATGTGCAAGTGAATAAGATTCCAAGGAATACTTCTATCTGAAGTATATTTTATGTTGCAGGGTTATGTTTGGAACTAGATCTGAAATATTTGTGTGCACCTTGAGTTCAATATTCGATCAGGATCATGAGACCTAAAATGAGTTATTATTGAATTATTTGATATTGGTTGAGGCTAGATATGATGTTTTGCATATGTTTTATTCGTTATCTATCATGATCTGGGTTTGTTTGAAGTCTGGAATTGCAACAAAGTTCTGAGTCAATATTTGCAGATTTGTACGCAGGTTTGTCTAAGCAAAAGAGTGTATACATGTAGGTTCTATTCTTTCAAGTAGCGTATACAAAAAAAAGGCTTGGTGTTCAGAGATGATTGATCTATCAAATCAATATTGCTAATTTATTGTTGCTGCTATTTTATTTTTGTCTGTTAATGAAGTCTTCTTAGATTTTAATGTAAATTTGAATGCATAAGGAGGTTGATATTTAATTAATGTATAAGTGAGAAGAAGTGTTTTTTGTTGCCTGCCTGTGTAAAGTTCTGTAAGTTGATAGTAGATGTTTAGTACACTACTGGTTGGTACAGTTTGTGATTCAGCGATTTTATGAGTTAGAATCTTTAGAGGTATACACAGGTTGGGCTGAAGGAAGTAACGTATACATGCATGTTTTCTTCATTGAAGTAGCGTATAAAGTTTGACACATGAACTTTTGAGGTTTCAGTTGGTTCTGAATGTTGATACTAGTTTCTGGGTTCAACACAACGTGTTGATGACAGTGACCTAATTGTTTCAGATTAACTGCATGTTGGTTGATGAAGTTTGAGTTTCTAAATTTTTGATGGGTTATTGTTGAGTCAAGGTCTTCATATGTCTTGATATGTGCGAGGAGCATCCAGTTTGAAAGTTCATGAAACATGGTCCTTGATTGGTACCCTGAAGGTTGGAGCCTCAACCA
Source organism: Pinus taeda (assembly GCA_000404065.3). Classification (NCBI taxonomy): domain Eukaryota; kingdom Viridiplantae; phylum Streptophyta; class Pinopsida; order Pinales; family Pinaceae; genus Pinus; species Pinus taeda. Next base: position 44,035 of record APFE031350413.1, read on the forward strand.
AGCAAGGTTGGTGCCTTGACAAGATAGGGTTGGAGCCCTTGGGGTTGGTACCTCAGAATTGGAAGGATTGGTGCCCTTGGAGTTAGTGCTCCTAAACACAAGGTTGGTGCCTTGAGAAGATAGGGTTGGTGCCCTAGAGGTTGGAGCCTCACAAAAGACCAAGTTTGTGCTTGGCAACAGATTGGAGCCTTATATATATTGTATCTAATTTATTGTAAAGATTATATTAATAAAAGCATTTATTCCTATTGTTCATTTTGTGTTCTAAATATAAATGAGTTAACTGGTAAAAATAACAATTGAAAAGGAATATTGATTCAACCCCAACACCCCACCCCACCCCCCCCAAGTATTTCCAACATAGTCTCCCCATGAAATACTTGGAATATCAAGGATAACTTCATCAGGTCAACAACATGTGTTGTTGGATGTAGTGTTCAAGAGCCTTCTAGATTCAATTTGCTTCCTTCTCCATACTTGTGTAACTTTCTTCTATGGCACAATTCTAGCTTGTGTAGGGGCTCAAGTCAAGTTAGAATCACATGCCATATGTCCAATGTTATGACACTTGAAGCACTCTATGTTTCTCATGAATAAGAATTCATGACTTCTTGCAAAATTACTTCTCGGAGATTGACAAGGACCATTATAATTATCTTTGTGATATGCCCTATAATCTTTTGCCATGTGCCCAAAGTTTGTACAAGCATAAAAATAACCAAGATATATAGTTTGGTACCTAGGAGAAGAATGTTTCCTTGATGTACTTCTGAAGTATTTTTGCCTTGGTATCCTTTGATGATAATCATTTCTTCTTGCATCCTTGACACCATCTGAATTTCTTCTTGGAGTAGGATTTCTTCCAATGTCAACCTGACTCTTGCCTTTTCTAGGATCATCAACATTTCTTCCTATCTTCCTCACATCCTTGCTGTTTGAAGGATTTTCCTTATTTATTGAGGATTACCTGCATAACCAAGGCATGATTTATCAAGGTGAGACCTTTGATGACTTAGGATGTCATCTAGGGTTCGAGAACTCATCAAGTTATTATTCAGTAAATCAAATTCCTCTTTAAGAAAGACAATTTCTTCATTCATTTTCTTTCATTCTTCATCCTTCTTTTAGGGTATGATCTCCATTTGTTCCTTCATCTTGGTTGCTTCACATGATTGAGCCTTAAGCGAGATGATTTCTACTCTTAACTTGATGATGTCATCATCCTTCGCTTCTAGTTGGGATATCATGGTGTTTCTCTCCTTTTCTATTTTACCAACTTGTCATTCTATGAATGTCAATGCTTCCATTGCCTTCTCAACTTCCTGTGCTTGTTTCCTTGTTTCTTCTAGTTGTGAGCTAAGAGAGGAGACCTCTTCCTTGTATTGACCAATCTTTGCTTCAAGTTTGTTCAAGCTCTTGTGCCTTTCTTCAAGGTGGCTTGACAAGGTATCTTCTTGTTTCTTTGCCTCATCCAATTGATTTGTCATGGATATGACTTCTTCATGATACTTTCTCTTGTTTTTTAATGAAAGTATTCCTTAATCTTGGCGAACTCCTCATCTCTTTCTTGTACTTGAAGCTTGACAAGGTCAACTTCCTTCCTTGTCTTGTCCTAGTCAACAACTTACACTTTATTCTTAAGTTCCACATTTTAATTTTTAAAATTGTTAATCTATTCTATGGTAGCCATAAATTTAGTGAGGAGATCTTCTTCAAAATATTCTTCATTCTCTTCATCTTCTAGGTCTTCTTAAGCCTTGATGTTATCACTCTTATCTTCAGCTTCCTTTATGGGATCTCAATTTCTTTCTTGTTTTCCATCATTTTCTTGAATATAGATCATCGTCAATGCTCCTTTTGGGTGAAGATCCTGAAGTTTATCCCATATGCCTTTTGCTAATGAACATTTTTCAAAATTGGCCTTCATAGAATCAGGTAGCCCATTCAATATTGCTTTCATTGCTCTTGTATTATGTTCCTTGGATTCTCCATCCATCATGCTATCAACAATCACCAATTTCCAGACATCAATGCCTTGAGTCTTTAAGAAATTCCTCATTCTTTGCTCCCATATATCAAAGTTTCCATTGAACAATGGAGCCTTCACAAATTTATTTACTTCAATTTCGGTGGTTGAGGGAGACACATCTTTAGGAGGATTGGAAACTTTCTTCCTTGGCATCACCATTCGTGTTCTAATGATCAACCTTCAAGATATTAGGCATTGAGTGAAGGTACTAGATTTGATATCAATTGTTGGAAATACTGAGACGGGGATGAATCAATATTTATTTTCAATTGTTACTTTTACCAGTTAGTTCACTTATATTTAGAACACAAAATGAACAATATGAATAAATGATTTTATTAAAATAATATTTACAATGAATAAAGTACAATATAGGTAGCGCTCCAACCCTAGATGAAGACACCCAGTCTCGAACCTGGGATGTGCCAAGCACCTACTCGGACTTTCCAAGGCGTTGACCTTGTCAATTCTAAGGCATTGACCCCAAGGAATCCAATCTTATATCTTCTTCTTCAGGCACTGACTTGGATTATTAAGGACTCCGATCCTCTAGGGCTCCAATCCTATCCTTCAAGGCACCTACCTTGTTTGTTCGAGGCTCCAACCTTTCAGGAACCAACCGTCTGGGATCCAAACCACTGTTGTACTTTGTCTAGATATGTTTGATAGAAAAATCAAGACTCCCAAAGTCTTCTTCACAGATCCTTGTGAATCTTCAATTATAGTATCCATATTATGTCATCAATGACAATCTTTTCATATGGAAGGTGTTTCCACAACTCTTCGTATTCCCCAAAAAATGATCTCCAAATTCACCTCATGATGACTTCAACACATCATAGTCTCCAATGATATCAAGATCAACTTCTACAAGTCTTCCAAATATCTTCAAGTATCCTTCAACTATGATTTTTGTAATGTGTCAAGGAAAGCCCAAAGTTAAAACTGTCTTCAATAGGTTGCTCCAAGGATGTCTTCACAAAGATTCAACTATGATGGCTTCAATACTCCAATCAAGCCTCCAACAAGGGACTACTCATATGCCCAAGCCTTCACATGCCACTTAACTTCTTCACTGCCCACTAGTTTGAGTGACTATACAATTGATTGTCCACAAGTCCAAGCTAGAGTACAACCACCTCTTAAAAAATCCTTCAAGATTCTATACACAAGCTTATAGATCCAGTTTAAATAATTTACCATAGATAATTGAGCCTCAATTTTCTATAGGTCCGAGTGACACCATAGTTATGAGTTATTTGATTGATCCTTCAAAAATGTTCTTAAATGGCACTTATAAGTTGTTCTACAAGTCTTCAAGGTATGTAACAAGGATTGCTGCTAATCTATGATCAAGGTCTACAAGTTGTCAAGATCTGTTACTCCCGCAATATGAGATCTGAAATTCTCAACTAACCTGAAGACTACTCCTTCACCTGAGGTAGACTATCCCACGAAAATACCATACACGTGATTACTAAAAATCTCATGGAAAAAATGCAAAGATGATTGTTCCAAAGTCTCATGAAAATTTGTTCTTGGAGGCTGAAACTCTGAGATTTCCACAGGTCTGGAAATGTCACATATCCATGAGCTATTGTTGATCACAGGTCTATAAGTTGTCTCTCTAACCAGCAGCATATATCTGCAAGGTATCCATACTCAATTTTGTCCAAAACAAGTTCTGTATACTCCTTGTAGGCTTCCTCAGACCTATGGCTAGGATGCTCCTGGAATCCACACCAAACACAGAGAAACCCTCCCCTAAATCTATGATCTTTGCCTCCTATGGGTCTGGAAACTTCATATCCAATTTCTTTAGGATGATGTTCCTTGTTCGACATTGAAATCTAGCCCAAACAATGAACTTCTGTCCTCTTTGGCCTCCTTTCTTGCTTTTGTTCCTCTTATGTGAATTGATCACCAAAATTGATGAATTAGGAAATGAATCCCAGACTATATAAATAGGTTTCTTTGTAATGACAACCAAAAATCCACGTCCCTATTTGGAGGCCAACTTGTGTTCTTATGCATAGGTCGACTCAATGATAGGGTTAATTTCCTTAACTTAAAAATTCATTATCTCACACTATTGGGAGTTTCGAGGAAAGTAAGGGCTCATTGGAAAGGAAAAATTATATTCTATAAGATGGTATAGGAATAATTTTGGAATGATGCCTCTAAGGTGGTAAAAAAACTTTTTATTTGTGACCTTCATTAATTTTTGTGCATAAGAAATTTGGTACAACATGGCTTCTCCATTGTTTCATCATTGGATCATAGTCATAAATCATAGGATCATAATGTCATCATGTAGGGAATCCATGTCATGTTATAGTCTTCCATCATCAAGATCACCAGAGGTAAGAAAATTTAAGGTTATGGCTTCACACCATCTTCAAGACCATCAAAGGTAGGGACATCATCTAGTCCTTCATCAAATGTGGTCAACATATGTCATCAAGGTCATCAAGGGATTCTAGATCATTAGGGGCATGATTGACACTTATTTTCTTATACATTATTGAGAAATATTTATAGTCATTCTCTGGCATCTTCAATAATATTTTCCATCCTAGCCACTTCCATATTGACATCAATGACAACCTAGATTAACAATCAAAGAGATCAAGGTTGAGAAGAAGCATGTCAACACTCTCAAAGACAAATTAAAGACAGAAAGGGAACATTTCCTAAATCTTAAAATCAAGGTTTAAGAATACAAATGAATTGAAGAATCACTCAGGAAAGAATTAGATGGAAGCAACAATGAAAGAGAAGCAATGGAAGCTGAAATTGGTTCTTTACAAAAGGAAGTAAAAAACGGAAAAATTCTTCAAAACTATGCCAAAAGCTCAAAGAATTTGCATGAACTCATCAGTAACCAACAATCATGTAGTGACAAGACTAGTCTTGGTTACAAATAAAAAATCAAAAAGGAGTCAAGTCCTTCTATGACAACTAAAGAAGATGGATTATGCAACATCTACCAAGCACGTAGATCTCCCAGCTATATCTAGAGATCAAGGCTCACAAGAAGAACTTTGGAAGACAATTCCTAAAAACGGATTTCCACCCATGTATCAACCTATCATTTATGGTCACTATTATTCATGTTGAAGGTTTGGACATAGAGCTTCCGAATATCGCATGTATGTTTGGAATTAATATAATTCCAGGAGATCTCTTAGGAATGTATATTCCAAAACTCAACATAATATCCACAAATTTGATCATTTGAGAGATGCTGTCAAATGTTACAAATGTAGCAATTTTGGACATATGGCTAGGGATTGTGAAGTTCTAGATAGTTTATTATCAACAAAACCCTAGAAGCAAATTTTCAGGATCATGAGATAAACACCAAACATAATCTTCTATGAATAACATTGAATGTTACAAATGTCATAACTATGGACACATAACTCGTAACTATAGGTGCAAGATGGAATAAACCATGAATGAAAAGCTTGATGACGAGAATAAGAAAGTTTGGAAAGGAAAACAGGTACAATATGAACAAGTACAAGATGACCAAGAAAAACAAGAAGGCAATAAGGTCCAAATAGTTATGCTTTCAAGATTCGTAATAGATTGTGAGGAATTAGCAGCTTCTTCGGTTAATGACTCGAGTCAAGACGATCCATTAAATGGCACATTATTTTGAACAATTCAGCTTATTGACTCCTAGAAATTTGAAGATGAGGAGTCTATGCAACAGTGTATGACACAAGACTACGATTGACAGACATGTTGTTTGAAAAATATGGCAGTTTCATTACATGTTCAAGGGGACAATAATAGTTGATGTATTATAGATTCAAGAAAGGAAGGCTAACAAGAAATCTCTATGTGAAAGTGGCTCAAGAAAATCTAACAATTATTGAGATATCTCAGTAGGATAAAGGAATATTCATTTATCAAATCAAGTACGTCAAGGAAATGCTCAGTAAATTCTAGATGGAATATTTCAAGCCTATCCTTGCCTGTATGGTAACAGGTTACAAAAATATTTGTCAACAGGTGTGGACCAAAGGTTTTATAGATCCATCATTGGTAGTCTCCTATATGTGAGAGTTTCCCTGCCAAATGTGATGTAGGCAATTGGACAAGTAGGAAGATTCCAAGCAAAACCAAAATAATATCATATTATTGCCATCAAAACAATTCTTCAATATATTAAGGACACAATGGAATATGGTCTATGGTATACCAAAGGAAATGATCTGGTTATCCAATCTTATACAGATGCATATTGGGCAAGAAGTGTTGATGATCGTAAGAGTACTAGTGGAGCATCATTCTATCTAGGTGGTTGTCTTGTTTCATGGTTAAGTAAAAAGTAGTCTTCAATCTTGTTATCCACAACAGAAGTAGAATATATTGCGGTAGCAACTTGTTGTACACAAGTTCTCTGGATGAAGCAAACTTTGCAATATCTTCAAGTCAAGTTTGATGAGCATATTCCCATGTTTTGCAATAACACCAGTGCCATCAATATCTCCAAGAATCCTGTGATGCATTCCAAAATGAAGCATATTCTAATTAAATATCATTTCATTAGAGAGAAGGTCATCGAAAATAATATCAAGCTTGAATATGTTGGCACAAAGGAAAAAAATTGTTGACATATTTAAGTAACCATTACCTTGTGAAGCATTTGAGTATCTTCGCCAAAAGCTTGGGAACCTCCCGAGTTTTCATTAGACTCTTTCTCTTATCTACTCGAGTAGAAAGGGGGAGTGGAGGTGCGTACAGGTCTGCAGGATGGCTATTTGGCAAGGGGAGTTACCATTTGCCATTGATGACAAATGGGGAGAGAAGGTAGTAGGAAGAGGTGTCATGATCACATGGGGAGTACTTCTATTTCCATCAGTATCATTGTAAATAATATTGTATCATGGATCATCGTCCCTAGTAAGGGAATCCACACTCTTGTCTCGTTTTAGTCAGTATAGGGTGGTAGGGAGGTACTAGGCAGGTGCATGAAGTCGCCTACAGGTTGGAGCCCGTGAACACTTCAGGGTGGTAGGTTGGTCTAGGGTGTTGGGGCATCCATTCAGTTGATTACTGAAGAAACTAGGGCATTGGGGCTTCCTTCCAGTGGGAGTTGGAGAAGAATGTTTTTCTACAATTATTGGAAGTTGTTACTTTCATTTTAGTTGGGGCTGAAGATTAAAGGTTTTATTAGAAAAGCGTTCAGTGTTTTTTGATCTGGAGGGGGTTTTCCACCTAAACATTTTGTGCCTCCTATGTTCTTTTATTCTTGTTATTACTGCATAAACATTAAGAATAATTGAAGGTTAACTATGCTCTAAAAATATTTAAAAGTGATAATTTCTAAGGAATATTGCTTCATCCCCCCTCTCAGTATTTTCCAAAAGTTCATTGAGCCCAAGCTAAACATCATGAGCTTCTTGGTGCTAAAAGTGTTAGCTAGACATTTGATTCTGCAATGAGAAATACCTATGCTCATGTCAATGAGGCTTTTTATTATGGGCCACCCTTTGGGGCCAAGAATCATGATGCCTTGTTGTGTCTTACATCCCCCGCACAACTTTCAAGACATAACCAAAAGGTTATAGTAGTGTAAACAACAATAATGAGTAATGTTATATGGAGAGGCCATTTCCCCATTTAGAAATATGGTCCATGGAATTTAGGAAAGAACCATGTACTACATTATGTTATGAAACCAACACAGGAAAAGATAGAAAAGATAGATCAACAACTTCAAAATCAGCCTCTTCGAGGGGGAAACCTCCTTTACATTACATAATTGAATAATTCTTGGATAATACAAATGAAAATACCGCCTTTCTATATATAGGAGTCTAAGTGGTTCCAATATAATTAGAGCCTACATAAAAATAGTATTGTAGGCGCACAAAAATAACAATAGTGGGCTTCTATGGGGCACAATAATAACAACATGGGGACTACATGGGCACAACAATACAATAAGTGGGTTGCGTTAATAACAATAAGGGGCTATGCTAGTAGTAGAAGGACCTAACATGTCCCTCTCCTTCAAAAAGTGTTGTCCTCAACGCTTGAGTAGTCTTGGATGCTTTTGTATAAAATTCTCATCCTCCCCTATGAAATCTTCAGCAGATAAGTTCTTCCACTTGATAACATACTCTAAAATTGATAAATTTTGTAGCTGTCAGGTTCTGGTTTTCATGACTACTTCAGGTTCCAATATGATTTTTCCTTCCTCATAAAGTTTCGACAATATTGTTTGAACTAGGAGCTTGTCACCTATAACCTTCTTTAAGCATGAAACATGGAGAGTTGGGGGCACTAGGGAAGATGCAGGAAGCTCCAATCTGTATGCCATAGTAATAATATTTTGCAACACCTTGTAAGGACCATAGTACTTTGGTGATAATTTCTTATCCTTCTTAGCTTTCTTGAGGCACATTTGTTTGTTTGGTAGTAGTCGTAGAAATTCCCAGTCGCCTACATCAAAAATTATTTCGCTATGATGTTGATCTACTTGCTTTTTCATTCTATTCTCTTCCAAAGTGAGGTTATCCTTTAAGAGTTGGAGAGCTTGCTATTGTTTAGGTTCTACCTTAACACATTCATGAGATAAAATATGACCCAAGTATTCCATATCTTGTATTCCAAAGAAACATTTGGAGGTTTTTTCATATAATTGTTTCTCCTTCAATAGTATGAGCACTCTATCAGCATGTTGAACATGATCCTTCCAAGTCTTGTTGTAGATTAGTATATCATCAAAAAATACTAACACAAATTTTCTTAGGAAGGTTTGAAAATGGAATTCATCAAACCTTGAAATGTAGAAGGTGCATTGGTAAGGCCAAAAGTCATGACCAAAAATTCATAATGACCCTCATGAATTCTAAATTTTGTTTTCAGAATGTCTCTAGCCTTCATTTTGATTTGATGATATCCTGCATGAAGGTCCAACTTGCTAAAGTAATTCATCAATGAGAGGAATGGGAAATTTATTTTTAATAGTGAGTTTTTTGAGCTCCCTATAATCCAAACACATGCGCCATGATCCATGCTTCTTGTTCACCAATACTACTAGAGCAGAGAAAGAACTTTGACTAGGTTGAATTATGCCAACCTCAAGCATTTCTGCAACCATATGTTCAATTTTACTCTTTTGTGCATAGGAATATTTGTAAGGCCTAAAGTTTGGAGCAACACTTCCTGGAAAATGAATAGCATGATCATGATCAAAAATAGGTGGGAGGCTTTTGGGAGTCTCAAATACCTTGGAATGATTGTCCAAGACTTTTTGGAGATTTGGAGAAATAGATGATTTCGATGTGGGAACCTCTAGTGAACATAATTGTGTAATTATGCCACATTGTTCATTATTTAGAAGCTTTGTCATGCCATTACATCTCATTATCTTTCCCAGTTTCCCTACGATGCCCCTTAATTCAACTTCCTTTCCTTCTGAAATTTTTTTCAAGAAGGATTCTTGAAAATTAAAAGTTATCGTACCCAAAGATTGTAGCCATTCGACTCCTAGTACAACATGAGCACCACCCATTGGAATGGAAAGAATTAGACTATTCAAAACATATTCTCTCGTGGCTAGCTTGATGTTATGGTACTTTGTAGAGAAATTTATGGTTTTTCCATTTGCAGTCATCACTTGACACTCTGGTGCTGGATATAGGAAGAAATTCAATTCCTTGGCTATCTTGCAATGAATAAAATTATGGGTACTGCCCGAATCAATCAACATTATTAAATTTTTCTTCTTGATATGTCCTTCTATCTTGATAGTTTGAGGAGTGGTTATTCTGGCCAATTCATTACAAGATATGGTTGGATTCATTTATGCTTTCTTTAGGATTTGTTCGTGGTGTGTATCCTCTTCTTTTGATGCTTATTTTTCCTTTTCTTCTTTCCCTTAACAATCTATGTAAAATAATTTCTTCTCAGCACACTTATGACCTTTAGTGTACTTTTATCACAACTGTTACAAAGCCCCTTTTCTCTTTTTTCTTCCAATTATTGTGGTGTCAACCTTACAGGTTGTGGAAGGCTAGGGGTAGCAACACTTCCATCTTTATAGTTGTGATTGGTAGGCTTCCTTGTTGCAATAATTATTCTTTCAATTTTTCTTGCCAACTTGAATGGCTTCTCCAATGAATCATGTTCGCAAATGCGAACCTCATGTTGGATGTTATCATTTAATGTCCCTATGAACACATACATCCTATGCTCTTCTGTAATATCTTTTATCCTTATATTATATTTTTGGAAGTCCTTAATGTGCTCCACCATTGAACCTTTTTGTTTGAGATTTATCAATTGGCTAAAAAAAGTGTTGCTTTTTGTATCCTCATAATGTGATATCATTTATTCTGTAAAAATTTCCTAAGTGACAATTTGTTTACGAGAGAAAATCCATTGATTCCATACAAACTGATTGGGTTCCAAATATAAATTTGCAATCTGTACCTTTTGTGTGTTTTGCACATTATGAAGATCGAAATATTGCTCCATCTGTAGTATCCATGTTACAGGATCATTTCCATCAAACTTCCTCATATTTATCTTTGGAATATGGTGGGTATTTATTCTAATGTTAGAGTCTATGAAATCATGATTAACATTTCTTTTGTTCTTATCATGAGTTTTCTCTACTACCTTTTCTCCATTAGGAAGCCTTTATTGTAGAACCTTTTTCAAACCTTCCTTCAAACCTTCCACATATTTCTTCAAATCTTCAATGTTGTCATTCTTCGAATCACGATTAACATTTCTTTTGTTCTCATTATTCATTTTATCTACTACATTTTTGCCATTAGAAGTCTTTCTTGTAGTAACTTTTTCAAAACTTCCTCCCAACCTTCCATGTCTTTATTCCAGTCTTCAATGTTGTCCTTCATACCATCCATCTTATCTTCCACATCTTTCTTTAAACCATCCATCTTAGCTTCTGTTACTTTTTGTGAGAGTGAAATTTTTTGCACTTGGTCTCGTAATTTTGATATATCACGTTGCAATTCTTCCTCTTCTTCTTGAGTCATGCTAGCGTTTTTAGGTTTCTTACTAGGTGTTTCCATTTTATTTCTTCGAGGCATCAATTAATGATAATTATGCTTCACCATGCCCTTTGAAGTCCTTCAAAATAATTTTTCAAACCAAACTTATGCAAACTTTTAAAAAACTACACACCTTTTTTCACTTTGTAGGATCTCGATATTGAATCTGATGTATCTCTGAAATTTTGGATCTCTAAGGTCTAAAATTATGAAATGTAGTAGCCCCCTAAACCCTCTTTCCAACTCCACTAGTTTGATAAAAATTGGATTCTCCAATAAAGAGTTATGACCAATATCCCAAGATGACCCAATTAAATACTTTTTCAGTAGATCGAACTTATACGAAGTGCCACGTGCCATTGTTTTAACCTTCAGCCCTGAAAATGATGCACATAAAACTATAGTCCATCCTATTTCTGTAAATTCTTACGAAATTACAATCTAATATTCTGAGAGAAAGTTATGACGATTTTCTCAAGGTCACCTGTTTGGGATGTTATTTGCGAGCTTGCAAAAACCCTAACTTCCTTGGATCATATATCAGAAACTACAAGATCTAAAATTAGGACCCAAGCTTCATCACACTTTCGGCTCAAATGGGTTTTCATGTTAGAGTATCCACCTATTGATGCCTCTAAAATTGTAGCATCAACATTGGAGATAAACACCCGATCCAGACCTTAGTACAACTCCTTTTCTATTTGGAGTGGTGGCTTCGACTTGATGTTATGGGACCAGTTTCCCAATAATGTATGGTTTGGTGAATGAGTGTTTTAACTGTATAATAAAGATGATAGGTGATTTAATCTATAACCCTGAAAATAGACACGTATATCTATATAACCCAGGTAATCTTATAACAATGCGATTTTTGATAACTCATAGCAGACAAATAATCATATAGATGGTTTACTTATCCATAGGAAGATGCATTTAAATAATGATTACTTTGTTTAAGAAATTAAACAAAGTAATTATGAAAACATATCGCATGACATATTGGTATTTATTGTTGACATATATCTTTAATATAACAATTCTAAATTGTTCAGAAGTGACTCAATATAGAATTGCTTGAAGCATGTTAATACATCAACAATAGCAAATCAAATGAAATGCTAATTACATAAAGAACAAGACAAAATGATTAGTGATAGTAATACCACATGCATTTGATTATTCATATGTAAGTAACATTCTGATTCCACCTTTTTATTCCAAAAACTTCGAGAAGATACAAAAATGCAGGTCTTGAAAATGTTCTTTCTCAAAAATCTGAAACCTTGATCCACTGCTTATAAAAAATAAATTAAGAAGTGCAGAAGTGCAACTTCTCAAGTCTAGTTTTTGTACAAATCAAGGACTCTTTCTCCAATAACATGAAAGGGTTTATATAATAGAATTAAAACAAATTGTCTACAACAATTGGTGAGAGTTGTTGGAACCACCAACATTAAAATCTGGGATTTGAATTGCAAAAACAGTAATGCGATTCCCTCTGAAAAGTTTCTTCGTATCTATTTCTTCTCCTATATTCACAACTGACATATTGAAAGCATGTTTTGAATTTTTGGAGGGTGACTCATCCTAGAGTGTAGTTGTCCCGTGTACATGGCATCTTAAAGCTCGGGAATCATGCGATCAACAACATCGGAAAGGCATTTGATGGTCATCTATTGGCTGTGCAGCTTGACCAAAAATTACCAGTACACATCCCAGTTAAGGCTTTGTATTTTGTTGAGTTGTTCATCTTGGGTGGCCAAATCTTACTTCCATTGATTTTCTAACACTTTCGACTTTGGAAGATTACTTGGGGAACAATTGGAAATTAAATTGGCTCCATATAAACCATCATTTATCATTTCAATCACATTATTCATTATAGACCTAGCCCTGGAGGTAACTCTCTCTGCCTTTATCAGCTGTGTTTCCCACTCCGAAAACAATATTTCTTTATGCGACTCTTGAATTTTTGTTAGGTTAGTAGTTATTCCTTCTATTGTGCTTTGCGAGGAGAGGTAATTTGTGACCTTCTCATCTGCACCCTCAAATTCTAATTTGGTATTAACTGCTTGATTGATCAATGATGTAGTTATAATGCATAATGGGTTGATAAGATATATTTTATGGCAAAGTAGATTGAGCTGTTGAGATAAGGCTTTATTTGCTTCTAGGGATTCCTTCTTAAATTCCTCAACCTTGGGATAATCTTTGAAATGTTCTATACAGAGTTGTAGCTGTGTGATTTGATCATCTTTAGCCTTGATCTCTTGATGATGTGTCAATTGAAGTTGTTCAAGATTCTTAAACAACTGTTTTTGTTTTTGAATGATATGCTTGTCATTCTTGTGTTTCTCGTTAATTGTTCCTCAAGTTGATCGTTCTTTTGTTTTTATTCTGACAACTGTTCTTCAAGCCGATTAATTTTCTATTTTTGTATTGCTGCTTGTTCCTCAAGCTAATTAATCATTTGATCCTTTTCCTTGAACAATTAGTTACCCTCAGTTGCCTTATCAATTGTGGCGGCTGTGTATGCCCCTGCAAATTGAGATAACTTAGTCAAATCCTCAGAAGGATTGACTAATGAATCCTTCCATAAAACATTCATAAATTCAGATTGAGGAATTGTGGAGGATGTCTGGTCTATTTTCCTCTTTTTTGTTTGTCTTTTGACTACAACCCTATGTTTTGGACTGTAAAATACATCCAATGGTGGTATTTCCTCAATATTCACTATAATTTCTCTTGAAGGGTTTTCAAGAATCATTTCAATCTCTTTTTGAGCTATTTATTTATTGGGTGTTACTTCAATTGCACTATCAGGAATAGTGGGCGTTGAGTCACGGGCGATGGTGATGTGGTAATGTTTTAGGGGTCGCTTTGGCTTTTTATCTACTGATCAAATTGCTCCCATTATTTTATTAAGATGGGGTCAATATGAACATTTGTGATAAGGGGTTCACTGGTCTTTCCACCTATTTCCCCTTCCCTAGAAATCTCTTCAATAGTCTACTCCCCACTGTGCTCTACTTGCTGAACAATAGGGGTAGTATTTAGTAGGTCTAGAGGTACTGTCAGTAACCTCTCTATCTTGTATTCCATGAATCTATCCATCTTCTCAGCTCCCAATTTGAATCTTGCCAGATGACTTACTTGTGAGAATAATTCTACTGAAGCGAATAAGTCATCAAACTCATCCTTCTCATGTATAAATTTGCTATTTTCACTTGACTAGTGAGATTGTAAGTGCCTTTGTTTGGATCATATTGTATTTTAGGAATTACCACTAGAATCAAATCCTTTATTTTCTCTGCCTCTTTCTCAGCATGTTTAAAATCATGCAATGTGTAAGTGCCATATCGGAGGGGAAATGGAGGCCATACTTTTTTCTTAGTATCTTTAAGGTTTATAGAAATCCCTTTTTTCACTATTTGGTATGATATTTTCCTAGCTAATAGCTTATTTGGAATGTAGAGTGGAAGGACATGAGGGTCTGTAATACTGCCAAAAATCCTAATATAAGTGAACTTCTCCTCCCCGAACCAACTTTCGATAGAATTTAAGTCAATTCTAGCCTCGTCAGACAACCGAGGAGTAGGTTTATTAAAGATGGCTTGATGGATAGGTAAAATGAAACCATGGAAAATCTTGTATAAATGATTTTTGTAGTAAGACTTCCATAAATATTTATGATAAATATGAATGGGGGTTGGAGCCTGAACAGTCAATTTCCAGCCTAGGATGGGAAAGTTGAAATTAAAATAGATTGTGTCCATTATGTAGGCGCTCATATAGAATGGGGGCACAATTCTGGAGGAGACAAATATGTTCCTTCTATATTCTAGTATTTGACTGGCCATTTTATCTGATAGAATGGTTGTCCAATCCATAATAAAGGATTTTATTGCTGCTTCTATTAATGGAACCATCTCTATAGAAAATCTAGCAAAATCAGGGCTTCCAAAAAGCCTACATACCATAGCAGCAACGTAATAATATGGAGATGCTAAGGAGTTCACATAGTACATACCAGAAGATTCATGTTTATGCTTGTTTGGAAAATGTCTCCACTATTTGATTGGGTCCGACTCTATGTCATTCTCCTTAGCAAGAGCTTCCAAGAATGATTTGTTGTAGTGTTGTTGAGGATTCAACAAGTGATACATTCTCTTGACTTATTTAGGTTTGAATGTCCCGAACATCCTCCCATCAGTTGTGAAGAAAGCTCTGTCTGTGATGTTAATAATTTCGATTACCCATCTCATTAGATCATTATATGGTAAAATATTTTCTCAGGCTGCTATTCTATGGAGGAAGGAGTTTGCCAAATCATTGAGCGTGCTTTCTGTTCGATCAGTTCCATCAGCTGTTGCTTTTGCTTCTATCTCCATTGGATTTTCTACTTCAAGTAAAGCATATATGCCTTCCCACGAGACTTTACCAAGGCCTTGACAGGTAGTATTTGCAATTAACACCAATTTTGCTGGTCCTTCTTCTACTGTAATGGGGGCCTTTTCCTTTTGATATTTCTTAGACATTTTGCCCAACTGTGCAATTCTGGATTAGCTCTGCAAAATGAGGAAGAAGAGTGTAACAGTCAAAAAACTTGAGAGGTGATAATACACAAATCACAGACCAAAAGAAATTATGCGCATTAGATGCCAAAGATCTTATATTGTACATAGCTATGATAGATGAAATCCTTAAAGGACCTAACCATAACTGCTCCTTAATGTTTTACTATAACTTCCAATGTGAAACTTTAACATTGAAGCCATTTGTCGCATTGCAAGTTTTGTAACAGTCCTTTTTAGGATAGGTGTCGTGACTCTACGATTTGCGATTAGAGATTGTATTATTATAATATTTTTGTAATAATTGTGTATCACAAATCTGGAGTTACAAGCGCTACGCTCAAAAGGTATGTTTGCATGGTTGCGATTGCGATGAGTGCTGAGCTAGCATGTGAAGATGGCAGGTTTCAAACTTGGAAAATCACTCTATTTCTTTATAATTGATTTATCCCTATACTGCATGTATTCATAATATTTTATAACTCACTTTTATTGAGAGTGTTGGCTCCTAGATTTACCTCAGGCTGAAAAGGTAAGCTTCTAGGTCCACATCAAACCATGCTCAGCCTCGTAGCTAGCCCTACGAGGACAGGAGAGGGCTCTCTTCGGGTCAATATCAGCAAAAAATAATCAAATGGGGCTTGAGATGACTGATTTTACAACTAATCTTAGGCTAGGTATGAAGTGCAAGGATTTTGATTTGATTTTTGGGGGGTTTTGTGTAGGAAAAAGGGAAAGGAAAATTTGGGTCCGGGGATGAGGCCAAATTTTTGCAGAGTTCTGGTTCGGGCAAGGTAGGTAATAGTTTTGATGATTTTAGATTATATGAATGGATAGAAAAGAATATTGAGGAGCTGAATAGGGCAAGAGGATATCAAGAATCCTCTTCAAACTGAAGAAAACATTGAGAATTAAACAAAACTAAAAGATAGAGCACAACAAACTCATGAATTCTACCTTTCTCACTCAAATTTGTTTAATTTCAAAAGAAAAGAGAAGGGAAATGGCATACATAAACATCAATGAACTTACAATTGCATGAAGAAAAACACGATAAAAACATAGAGCCACAAGGATCCCAACAAGTGTTGCAAAACCCTGGTCTTTCCTTTGCCAAAAATGCAGAAATCAAATGTACAATGAAGTGCCAAGCAATCCCAAGTGTCCAACCATGGTAATGACTAAAGAACAACATAATATAGATAAACATAGCTCATCCTTGCCTCTAGGGGTCGAGCTCACATGTTTAGGAGTTGATCCAACTGATCCTAAACTAAGAACTAGAAACTAGACAACATAACAGCATGCCTCTATAAACAAGGAAACTGATTCATGCAGTTTCAAACAACCTCTAAACTGATGAATCTACCTCTACAAGTAAAAATCTAACATATTTACATCATGATCCATCAATGTTCATCAAATTACATCATACATTTTCCATTAGGAAAGCGAAAAATTCAAACCAGGCAAAGCTGGGCGAAAAACATAGCAAAACTTGGTCAAACTGCCTATTTTTCCTCTATGCACTGCGCCTGATTCTCTATGCATAGCGCCTGTTTGGACCCACTGTTCGAGGCCTTCCTGATGTCCAAATTCACTCCAAGTGTTCTTGTTGGAAAGTTCTGCCTATCTACTTTCCAACTCAAGTGGTTTTTTTCAATTTGGCCTCCATTTGCCCCTCCACAACTCAGTTCTCCCAACACTGCTTCCTGTGTGTCAAAATAGGGGCAGTAAGGTCATTTTTTGAGTGTTTTTGACCTTTTTAGGGCTCAAAACCTACCCAAATTTCTTGGCCATAAGTAGGCAAACATAATTTTCCATGCCAAATCCAAAAATGCTGAGTTTTTATGATTTGGAGCCTCCTAGCAAAAGTGAGCGCCACGTGGCATGGCGCATAGAGCAGAAATTTCTGTGTTTTAGCCCAAAAATTTCAAAAATGAAAAAAGTGCTCCAAATTTTTTGAAATTTGGGCTGAGTCTTCTCCATCAAGCATTGTGTTGGGCCAAAGAAGCCTCAGCCAATATCTAAAGTTTATCTGGCTCCTTTCGCCTCCTCGATACCCTCTTCAACTTTGCCTTCAAGCTCCTAATTCTTGCCTTGCAGCTTTTATTCCTCGCCATGTAATGGCAGGCCATATATCTCAACATTTCTTTCTCCCTATTAGCCTTCTCAAACATCTTCTCCAAGTGCAAGTTTTTCCTCTCAAGCCAAGATTCATGCTCAGCTTGAATTTCCCTTTCAAGTGTTGTCAACTTGGTTTTCCTTCTCTTAGCAAGTTGCCGGTTGCTTGCATGTTTTTGAGTTCCATGGATGAGTGGGACTAATTAGGGGGGATTTGATGCTAGTTTTAGGGTTTTGGGGAATGAAAGGGTTTAGGGAATAGTATTTAGGCTTTGGGATAACAATTAGGGTTTGGGGATATTTGACTAGGGTTTGGGAATAGTGGGATTAGGTATTAGGGTTTTTAGTTTTAGGGATAAGGGGATAGGTGAGTGTGAATGAAAGGGGAGAGGGAAAGTAATATGAGTGAAGTGTAGTGAGAGCCAAATGAAAATGGGGATACAAGAGCAAAACTACAATTTTACAAACCCTAGGCAATTTTCTCAACACAACTTTGCAAGGAACTAGGATTTGGTTTTTAACCTATTGAAACACCATAAACACTAATGGAAACTCATACATTGGCAATATGGAGGTGTTAACTTACTTGTGGAATGAATAATTTACAATTTTGGAGCTTCTTTGGAGGAATATTTGAATGGATTTCAGGCTTTTAAGCCCAATGCATTGCGCCATCTCTATGCGCCGCGCCAGTGTATTTTTTTCACTATGGAGGGCAGCCCAATGCACTGCGCCATCTCTATGCTTAGTTCCTTTTTGCAGGAGATTTTTGGAGGCCTTCCCGGTGTCCAAATTGGCTGCAATATAGTTTGTTACAAAAATTATTGAGTCTGCTTTCCAACCCAACTGGAATTTATGAATTTGGAGTTCATTTGCCCTGTCAATAATCAAATCTTCCAAGACTGGTCAAAATGTGCCAAATGAGGTTGCCTAAAGGTAGAGTTCTGTTGCAGTCAACTTTTGAAGCTCTTCCTTAACTCCAAATTGAGTTCATGATAGCTCATTGGAAATCTCGTTGTGTCTTGTTATCGTTTGATTCATCAAGAAAGTCATTTGGCCAACCAAGCTAGGAGAAAACTTTATTTTCCCAAGGTCACTTTAGAGGTGCATCAATTCTCCTGAGGCGACTGTATTTTTGACATTTCTCTAAAAACATGACACCTGTGTAAAATGTGAAGAAGGTTTTTCTTCCTTGGCCTATTTTGGACAAAACAATCTCTTAATTTGCCCAAATTCATATTTTATTTCTCAGAAACATCATTGGAGTAAAACCTATCCCGATGTGTGGAATAGGGGATTTGTCGAAATGAAGCGAAATGAAGGGGATAGGGGGCTTCTAAATTCTTGAGGAAATTTTGAGAAGTAGGGAGGGATGTTAGGAAATATGGGAAAGTGTAATTTCAAAGATTGAGTGAGGGGAAGGGGTCCAAAAAGGCAAAACACAAGCCTAGCCTAGAAAATAGGGTTTGTAGCAAGAAACTAGGGTTTGTGCGAAAATGAGGAATTTGGGGGATCTCAGTGATGGGAAGTGTTTAATAAGGTACATTAAGGATAGGGGAAGGTGTATGAACATCAAGATACAAGTTTTGTTGATGATTTGACCATCTAAGAGAAATTACCTTCAAAACCCTAGGAGAGGGAAATGAGCCTTACCTAGGCACAATTGAAGCATGAACAAGGTGTAAAATGACCCATTGGAACCTGACATGATGATGCCAAACCTCTGAATGATGTTACACTCAGCTGAATGGTGATATGAAGCTCTTGGGACAACAATTAGGGTTTGGGGATTTATGGTTAGGATTTGGGAAAAATGGGAACTTAGGATAGGGGATTAGTGGATTTAGGGGGTAGGGGAACTTAGGGAATAAGGGAATCAATGGAAAAATGGGTAAGGGAATAAACTTGGTGGCAAAACAATGAATCAAAACTCTAGGAAACAACTTTGTTTGAGGAATTTCAAATGGTAGGGTTTGATCTCTTTAAACACTCCCATGAAATGCACACCATCAAACAATCATCAAACTTGGACAAAGAGCAATGACAAAGGGTCAACCTACTTGGAATAGTGTGAATCCATGCATTTTTGGGTGATTGGAGGGAGTTCTAGAAGTTTTTGGGCTATTTGGCTATGTGCGCCGCTCATCCAACCCAATGCGCTGCACCCAGTGTATGCACCGCACCCGTGCTTTTTTACACTGTAAACTGAGGCCCAATGTGCCGCGCCTGGTGAGTGTGCTACGCCTCCTGCCCAGTGCGCCGCGCTGGTAACTTACAACAATTTTTTACTCGATCTTCACACTCATTCACCCAAATCGTTTAGCTTTGGTTCTCTTTGCTCTCTTGCATTTAAATGAACTATTGAAGCACAATAATCTCTCCTATGGCATGGACTTTGATTCTTCATTTGGCAAACCCACTTTTGTAATGTTGTAGACTTTGGCACTTTTACATAACTCTATTTTTGGTTCCACTTTGATTTTTGGCTGAATGATGAAACTCTGTCTATTTGTGCTGGGATGATTGGCATGTAATTTCGGCAAAGGATGACCAGGGCGGCGCCTAAAGTACCTCATGATTGAAAAACTTTAAAAATTACATATTTATTACAAACCATAAATTTGATGATTTCTTCTTCAAAATAGAGTTTTGAAGAAGAATCATGATCAAACATATTGAATATGAAATTTTGCAATGAAAAATGATTTTGAGCCTCCCTCATGTGCCTGTGGATATTATTGGACACTTTGAAAACAAAAATTTGTGAAACCCTAGACCTAATGACTGACATGACTCTTGGCTGACCAAAAGACTATCCATAATGACTATAAAATTGATTTGATGAACTTTGATGATCAGACACAAACCAGTAGGTACATGACATGAGGGAAGTATGGAGATAAGAATATTCTGTCAGAAGATCGATGCTCCTAATGGAACGCAGATGATCAACCTGAATGAGACACCTAAAATGAAATGCAACAAAAGAGGATTTGATCTCTGACGGAGGGATGAAGATACCGACACTAATAGAGAGCACGATATGTGATAAATCGCATTGGAAGATTTAAATGGAGTTATTTGGATACTTCCCTATGAATCAGCGATATGCGATTGCGATAGCCTTATCGCATCGCAAGATTTCAATGAAACGTTATAAGTCATCCCTTGGGATATATGATGTGTGTGACGCGATAGTTTTATCACATCTTATTTATAAATGGATTACTTTGATAAAACTTCATGATGAGGGTTTTATTATGACTCTAATTGCATCACACTTTTCTAAATGGATGTTATTGGGTTCTAAAGAATTGGGATTTGCGATGAGCGGTCATAAATACTCATAAAGCAATTTTTTATATGACTTTTATTTTATTTTACTCAAAAGTTTTATTGCTTTTATTCATATTCTAAAGGGGACCCATTTCTTATTTGGTAGTATAAGACTAAGATTTAAAAATTGAAATGGGGGGGGGGGGTGGTTGTTGTATAGCACAACAATTGGAGATTCACTGGGAGAACCAGTTATCTTTGAAAAATGATGAAATTTCTAAGACTTTCTTAAGTAGAATCAATTGAAGAAAAAAAAACTGTCTAAGAATTAATTAGATAAATTTTTTACTCTGAATAAACAAAATATCAATTTTGCAATTTCTTTTACAAACCCTAGTGATAAATAGAAGCATTTTGGTTTCTTCAAACTTTGACTGGTTGTTAAAGATAAAGTAGGGGGCTCTTCCAACTTAGCTTTTAAATTTACTCTTTTGTCCCAGGTAGTGCCTCTACTGCTAGCAAACATCTATAGTCTCGACAGGGTTAGCTTTTAACTGTCAATCATTTATTATACCATCCATCTAAAAGTATAACCTTTGAAAGATAAATTTAGAAAGATATATCTACATGTATTTTTTTTTTTGATAAAAAGCCATTGTCCTGGTTTGGGAGCCAAATGATGACAATGCCATTCACCGGTTGTAATTGAACTGAGAAAGCTGGCTCATAATGAGACCTCTTGTCTTATGATTACAAGCCATTATTTGTTTCGATATGTAGTATTGGTAATGTCAGTTTAATTAGTTCCCTATGATGATGGTAAGCTGGGCTGTCATGAGACCTCTTATCCTTTTAAATTAGATATTTTTTAGAATTACACTCTGAAAAATCATAAACCTAGTGGATGGGGTGAATGACTTCCTCCTTAAGGGTTTATGGATGACAATGTTGAAAAGTGTGCAACAAGAAATGTGAAAATAGTAGTTTGGTCAATGAGCATTTTGGCCACCTTAGGTGAGAGGTGAAAATGCTAAAAATAACATCTTCTAAAAATAGCATTTCTGGGTCCCTTCCTCTTTATAGTAGTCCATGGTCTATCTATAGGAAGTAAATTCAAATTTGGTCCTACCAATAATCTGGAATATTGATTAATTCTCCATGAGTTAATTAGCTAAGGAAAAGCAAACTTGAAGTCTTTGTGAGAACATGCAATATTTTCTCCATTGATTGGGGAATGTGTCATTGATTTGCTACACTGGTTGAGGAATTAAGGATGAGTTCTATATTGAGAGGATCAGTTGACTTAGTTTAAATTAGTCAAGTTTAGTTAGATTAATTTAACAAGTTGTTAAATTAATGAGATACAGTTTGTTGATGCTTGCATGCATGTGACAACTATTATTTCAGATAAGTGAGTATTTTCTCATGGATAACTGATGCATGGCAGTTCAGACAGAGACCCAGTTGAGATAAGAGAAGGGACAATGTGCTATCAGTTGGATGAATATTTTCCTATAAAGGAAGCTCATCCATGATGAGGATTTATCTCCTTCAGGTTTGTGCAGTTATTTCAGAGGTTAGTGTTGTGTCTAAGGTAAGAATCACACAATTTGCAGCTAGAAGACCCAGGAAAAACTGTGCATAGAAATAGGAGCCTTGGAGGGTAGAGGAGAAGGTACATGAGAAGCTTTTAACTATATATGAGCAGTAGAGAGATTGTACTAAGAGTTGGATAGCTTCTGAGCTAAGGCTTTGTGTAATCTGGACATATTTCCAATTGTATGATAATACAGAGATGGGGTTTTAGGCTAGTGCTTTCCCCTGGTTACATCTTCTATGTTATGTGTGTTTAATTTCTCCGTATTAGTTATATGTGTTCTTATTGATGTTTCTCATGGTTGACTAAGCTTTCGCTAAATTTTTTGTAGAAGTAGATCAAGTGTTTTGCTTTAGTACATTGAATTACCAGGTTGATCTATAGGTGGGAAATTTCTACATGGTATCAGAGCTAGCTGATTTGTAGAAAAAGTTCTACATGGTATCAAAGCTAGCTGATTTGTAGGACAAATTCTACAAAATTCTACATGGTATCATAGCACAGGTTATCAAGGAAGAACAATATACAAGAAGAGGAGATTTCAAAGTTTTGAGTTTTGGGCCGAGAGTTTACAGAGAAGATCTGAAAATTTATGTACAAAATTTTCAGAAATAAATAGGAGATTTGGATTCCTTGTGGAAAAATACCAAAAAAAAAAAAAAAATAGTCTGAATCGTAGTTCAGATGAGGGAGATATCGTTGATTTAAAATCAGATTTTTTTCTAGAAAATTTCGTGACGACGGGAAAGTGGAAATATATTGGTGTGCTAGCCAAGAGCCTATATGCACTTAAGGTACAAGATGCATGCAAAGCCTTGAGGAGGAAGGCAAAGGTTAGATACTTGGTGGTTGAGAGGGAGAGTATATTACCGCTCAACATGTAGTGCCAGAAGAAGTTTCAAACAATTGTGGAGGAGCCACGATTGGTGCAGCAGCTTCAGGAGGTTATGGAGCAGCCACAACATGGGAAGATGAGAGGAGATTGAGTAGAGACATCTACTCATGTAGAGACATCTAGTAGGGGGAAACTTCAAGCTAGGTGGGCAGAGGGATCACATGCAGCCATACCTCCAGGTAGGAGGTGGGGCGATATAGAGTGATCGTCCCAAGGAGGAGGGGTAGGATCCTTGAGGTACCCAACCTATTTGATTCGACTTTGCTACGGGAGCCCTGATGTGGAGTAGTAGGAACTGACTGATTGGGTAGAGATAGATTTGGATGGAGTGACAGAGAGAGCTACAGTGTATGGAATCCCAGGACAACGCAGAGCATGCAGACTGCAGCAATGCGAGAGGCACAAGTGTGTTGCACTATGCAGGGTAACACAGAGAAGGGTGCAACGGTGCAAGATGCATGGAGATATTACAATAGCGTAGAGGTTAGAGAGGGAGCACTTGTCAGCAATAGGTAGAGATTTAGCATCAGAGTATGTTTCTAGCCCAACAAAGTGGTCAGTTGGGAGTTTTTTGTTCCAAGTGTTGCTGAAGCAACCACACTTGGTAGATGTGTTGCATGCAGAACATTCCAGAGTTACAGGATCGGGTTCGAGAGGAAGCCTTTCTTGTTGAGAGGAAGTGTTGAAAAGTGTGCAACAAGAAATGTAAAAATAGAAATTGCTAAAAATAGCAGTTTGGCCAATGAGCATTTTGGCCACCTTGGGTGAGAGGTGAAACAACTAAAAATATCATCTTCTAAAAATAACATTTCTTGGTCCCTTCCTATTTATAGTATTCCCTAGTCTATCTATAGGAAGTAAATTTGAATTTGGTCTTACCAATAGTTTGGAATATTAATTAATTAATTCTCCATGAGTTAATTAGTTAAGGAAAAGAAAACTTGAAGTCTTTGTGAGAACATGCAATATTTTCTCCACTGATTGGGGAATGTGTCGTTAATTTGCTCCACTGATTGAGGAATTAAGGATGAGTTCTATATTGAGAGGATCAGTTGACTTAGTTTAACTTAGTCAAGTTCAGTTAGATTAATTTAACAAGTTGTTAAATTAATGAGATACATTTTGTTGATGCTTGCATGCATTTGATAAATATTATTTCAGATAACCGAGTATTTTCTCATGGATAATTGATGCATGGCAGTTCAAACAAAGACCCAGTTGAGTTCAGAGAAGGGATAGTGTACTATCAGTTGGATGAATATTTTTCCTATAAAGGAAGCTCATCCATGATGAGGATTTATCTCCTTTAGGTTTGTGCAGTTATTTTAGAGGTCATTGTCGTGTGTGAGGTGAGAATCACACAGGTTGCAGCTGGAGGACCCAGGAAAAAATGTGCATAGAAATAGGAGGGTTGGAGGGTAGAGGAGAAGGTTTATGAGAAGCCTTTGATTGTCTATGAGCAGCAAAGGGATTGTATTGAGAGCTGGATAGCTTTCGAGCTAAGGCTTTGTGTAATCTGGACATATTTTCACTTGTATGATAATACAGAGATGGGGTTTTAGGCTGGTGCTTTCCCCTGGTTATATCTTCTGTGTTATGTGTGTTTGATTTGTCCATATTAGTTATATGTGTTCTATTGATGTTGCTCATGGTTGACTAAGCTTCCACTAAAACTTTTGTAGAAGTAGATCAAGTGTTTTGCTTTAGTACATTGCATTACCAGGTTGATCTACAGGTAGGAAATTTCTACATGGTATCAGAGCTAGCTGATTTGTAGAAAAAGTTCTACATGGTATCAAAGCTAGCTAATTTGTAGGAAAAATTCTACAAAATTCTACAGACAATTCTAGAGTTGTGGATGCTTAGCTGGAAAAAGTCTTTACCTTTTTATAAATAACCTTTCTCAACCGACAAAACTCAAAATGATTTATTGTATTTTCAAGGTTTGGAAGATTTCAAAAATTAAAGAGAATCTTAGAGTTTCACATTTTATCTAATTTCCAAAACTGTAATCATTTCCTTGAAAGTTTCTATTCTTTGAAAGCAAGTATTCTCAATATTATTTCAAAGAGCTTTTCAATAGTGAAAAGCCAATGGTATACTATTTACAACATTATTTCCTAAAAGAAACTAGCTTGCATAAAAATATGTACAAGTAAGAAGGGGTTACCTCCATAGGAAATGAATTTCTTTAAGATAAGCCCCTTCACAGGAAGAGAATCTCTCTTTCCAGATAAATCTTGTAGTAGAAACGTTGATGAGCCTACCTTTTCAACGATCTGAAATGGTCCAAGACACACCTTCTGAAATTTGGTATGCTTACCTTTGTCTTCATGTGCTTTGTCCCATTTCAAAATGAGATCATCGATTTGTAATGTTAATGAGCTGGTAGAACTTGCACCAAAAGAAGATTTAATGACCTGCTGATGTCTAGCATGAGTAACTTTGGCCTTTTCTCTTTCCGCATCCAATTTAAGGATTTGATCAAACCTCAATTGAATAGAGGAAGATGGAATTTCATTAATGAATTGTACTAGGGCTAGAGATGGGAGTGCTAAATTTGGTGGTATTACAACTTCTTTCCCATACACCAAGTTAAAAGGAGAAGTACCTATTGAGGCCTTCTGAGTTATGTGATCTGCCCATAATGGAAATATCAAAGATTTATGCCAATTATTTTGGTTTTGATCAACAATTTGTTTAATAATCTTGATGAGATTCTTGTTAGTTGACTCTCCTAAGCCATTTCCTTGAGGATAGTAATTTGCAGAGTATTTTAACTTAATACCTCTCTTGAGAGAAAATTCAACTATACTATCTCCAGAAAAAAAGATGCATTGTAAAAAATAAGCACATTAGGTAAACCAAACCTTGTAATGATGAATTGATCAATAAATTCAATAATTGCATCATAATTGGTTACCTTTAGAGGAATTGCTTCTACCCACTTTGTGAATTAGTCCATGGTCATGAGGATGTATCTTTGTTTCTTGGAAGAATGTGGAACAATCTCTCCTATAATATCAAGTCCCCATTGTTCAAATGGTTTCTCAATGTTTATTGGTTGTAAAGGAAAGGTTGGTCTCCTTTGTCTTCCGCTAGAAGTTTGGCATATTTTGCATTTCCTTACATAGTCATGGGCATATTTAAACAAAGTTGGCCAATAATATCCAACATGTAGTATTTTGTGAGCTATAGTGTCTCCTCCAAAATGTACACCTGTTGGGCCATCATGTAATTCCTACAAAATAGTTTGTGCTTTAGTTTTTTCAAGGCATCTTAATAAAATTGATTCATAATTTCTCCTGAATAACACATTATCAATGATTTCGAGGTGTTTGGATTTTAATCTTAAGGCATGTTTGTTTTGTAACTAAAATCTAGGGGAGCATATCCATTTTTCAAGTAAAATATCAAATTAGCATATTGAGATTCAGAATTAGCGATACTTATCTCATTTACTTGTGCAGTATTATTTGAATCTTCATAGTCTAGAATAATGGAAGCTCCTGCCAATAACCTGCAAAAACCTTGCCCTCTAACAATTTTCACTGGTTTAATATCAATATCATACTCTTGTAAAGATGTTACCCAGTTAGCTTTCTTCTCTCCTACTTCCCTTTGAACTAACAATTGTCTCACTACAGAGAATGGGACTATTACTTTAGTGTGTGTTTTTAGGAGGAATGGTCTAAAGTGTTTGATAGACTTAAATACAACGAAAGCTTATTTTTCAAGTTCAGCATAGTTGAGCTCAACACCTTGTAAATTAGAACTAAAGAAAGATATGGGTGCTTCTACTTGCTGGTCATTGATATGTGTTAAAACAACAACATAAGATGTTTCAATGGCCAAAGTATACAAAATAAAATGAATAGAAAAATTCAGAGTACTCAATGCAGGAGCATTAATGATTGCTTGTTTGATCGAGTCAAAAGCCTCTTTTTCATTATGTCCCCATTTGAAGACTGAATTTTTCTTAATCATGGATTGCAAGGGCAAAACTATATGAGCAAAATTAGGAACAAATATCTTCACAAAAATTATCTGTCCTAGAAATGATTGCATAGATTTCTTATTATGTGGCAAAGGGATGTCAAAAATCTCTTTTATCCTAACTGGATCAATGTATATTCCATATTTGGATACAATGAACCCTAAGAGTTTACCCTCATTAAGAGCAAAGAATGATTTCTTGGGATTTAAAGAAATCCCATATCTTCTGCAACGTTCAAATATCTATTTTTAAATCATGCAGATGATTGCTCCTTTTCTTAGAATAGATAGTTATGTCATCTAAGTAAACAACGATTGTCCTATTGATCAAACCTTTGAAGGCTATATCCATGGCCCTTTGAAAAGTAGCTCCAGCATTTATTAAACCAAAAGGCATTTTCTGATAAGCATAGGTTCCCCATTTAGTTCTAAATGTTGTCTTTAATCTATCATTTGGATGTGCCAGTATCTGGTTGTATCCTAAAAAACCATCAAGAAAAGACATTAACTCTGAGCCGGTTACTAATTGAAGTATCTGCTCCATTGTTGGTAATGGGAAATTATCCTTCTGACATGCTTTGTTGAGATTTCTAAATCTATGCAAATCCTAATATCACCATTCTTCTTTCTTACTGGTACTAAGTTTGAGACCCATTTAGAATGTCTGACAGGAAAGGTTATTTTTGCTCTAAGTGTTAGGTAAACTTGACTCAGGATAGAGTCAAAAGTTGACGAGGTTAAATAGTGATGGTTTTGGGGCACATGGTATTGTGCACCATGGTATTCTGCCCGTGGTATTATATGTAATGGAGCCTATAAAAGGCTAGAAGGACTTCATTGTAATGCATGGCCTGGAGGTGAGCGGTGAAGGCTCACTTGGCCGGATTGGCCAGGGTTTTGGCCAAGGATAATGAAATTTCATTATGATTGGGTTTTTCCCGGATTTGGGGTTTTCCCGGATAAACATGTGTATTTATGTGTTTATGGTTATTGCTGGTTAATTTTATATTTATTCCTCTCGGTAATTAATTTATGTTCTTGGGTAAATTTCTTAACAGAATAGCTCATTACGATTCAAATTTGTGATTCAGCTAGGTGTAGCTATTGATCATAGAACTTGAGATTGTCAATTTGAATTTTTATGTGATGTATGAGACCTTTACTTTCTGATAATGAGAATTTGGTGATTAAGCTGGATCTGAGTTAGTTTCAGAGGGCTGAGACCCTTGGGTTTGGGCCCAACCTAGAGGTTTTGGTCCCTCTTTTGTACTTGTGTTTTGTTCTTGATTCCAAGAATTTCACAGTTTCTTTCATTTCAGTAGAGGTTAAGCTATACAAAGTTAGGATTGCAAGCTTCTACATCACCTCTCTTGTGGGAGAATGGGTGGAAGGATTCACAATCTCAGTCCAAAAATATTTTTTTTTATGAATTATTGGAAAATAGATGAATGTTATTTTTTATTCTTCACATTTTATTTTTGTATCTTACATGTCATTTTAGTGATTAGAGTAGTGTTATGGAATAAAATATATGTTATTTAAATTCAACTCATATTTTCCATCATAGGGTATATAACTTTCTTAATGATCAATGGATGTATACTTGTGGTTGGTTGCAGGGCTATGTTGATCTGCAGGGGAGGGCACCTCTTCCATCTCCATCTTGGACTCCTCCATCTTCTCTTTCCACCCTTCAATTATGTCCCAAAACTATGTTTCCATAGTCACTTTGCCCTGTAAACTTAGGATACCATGAGCATTCATCTTGGTGCAAGAAAAATATCTGAGAGGTTCTGGGCTTGGCTAGGAGTCTCAACCCAACCTTAATTCACTCTCTCTAACCTCCATCCACCTCTTCATAACCTCAAGGCATCATTTTCACCCTAAAATGCCTCTTAGAACCCCTCACATAGCATTATAGGCTCTTATGTAGCCGCACCTATAATAGGCATGTGGCACCACTTTTCTTCACCAGTTTTGATCCCCACTTCAACTTTAGCTCAGTCAAGATGACTAATGACCCAAATTTGTGATTTGATGATCATGGGAGGCTCCTAGGCCACTCCAACCATTCCTTTTCCTCACTGCAAAACATAGTAGAATTAAGTTTTTTTAATCACAAGTATGATGCAAGTTAGGTTTCTGATTTTCAAGCAAGTGTGAAATAGGTATATGATACATGCAATTATGTTTCTAGTTTGATGAATTGTGCAAGATAGAGTAGCTTTCTTTAGGCAAGTATATTAGCCCTTGTCATTTCATGAAATGATTAATTAGCATCTACAAGTTGAGAAAATGGCATTTCCACTTTCATAGTTAGAATTAGTTTTCAATTATACTTTCATTAGCAAGCTTTCACTATAGTTCAATAGGAGGAATGGTCTCTGAGCACTTTTATCTAATGTCATGACCGAGGGTGGCATGAGTAGAATGCAATTTATTGTGCATATAGCATTGTCACCTCTAAGTTTGTACAAACCCTGGGTTGATAATTTGAGTTGAGGAACTCTTAAGAATTGCAACGTTATTGGTGCAATACTAGGGATCACCAAGGTTCTCAAATTTATTCGTCCAATAAATCCACCACAGTTCGTAGGGCATATATTTTGTTCTCACCACCACTAAATAATTTGTGAAGTGGGAAGAGGACGTCTCACTTAAAAATGCTTGAGCTGAGCAGGTCATCAATCTTATGGAAAATAATATCCTCTTTCGGTTCTCTATCCCTTTAGATCTTATCACTGACAATGGCCCAACATTTTCTCTACATAATTTATTGAAGTTTTTGACAAATATAGCATTACACGTTCTATTCCTTATACCTATTACCCTCAAGGTAATGGGCAGGTAGAATCTACAAATAAAATATGATTTGAATATTGAAAAAAGTCATAAATGACAAACCTCACAATTGGCATAACCTATGAAAATATGATCGTTGGGATAATTATACAATCGTGAAATTTGGTGTCAATGCTTCCTCTTTTTAGTTGGTGTATGTGCAAGAGGCAATTATGCATATTGAACTTGAATTGACTTCTTTACGCCTTGCCATGCAAGATGAAGAACTTAATTCTATTGATATTCCACCAAGAATCTTGGCACTATTAGCACTTGAGGAACAACAAAATTATTCTCTTGATAATCTTAAATGAATAATTCAAACAATGAAGAAACACTTTGATAAAAAAATATTAAAAAATGTCAATTTCAACATCAATGAAAAGGTACTCTTATGGGATTTAGCACATGTAGAAAAAGGAAAGCATCACAGGTTTTAGAAATTATGGATTGGTCCCTTTACCATCGTTGTCATCGTTGGGCCTAATTCCTATCTCTTAAAAGAAAAAAAATGGTCATATAATTCCCTACATAATGAATGAATCTCATCTCAAGGTATACATAGAAATAGAGAAAGGATAAATCATCAAAATCATTCCCTTATTTGTAAATATTTTTCAACTTCCTTTTGTCTTAATTTTTTCCTTTTCTTTTATTTCCCTTGCTTTACAATTCATTTCATTTTTCTGCAATAATTTTTCCAACTTTTTCTCTCACTTACTTTTCAGTCTTTTTTCAAGTTAAGTTATTTCTCCTTAATCTTTTTTCAGTATTTATGTTTATTCTAGAACTTTATTTTATGTGTTCTTTGGTGATGAAAGGGATGATCCATATTTATGCTTTGAGTACAGTTAGAAAATATATTTAAAATGATAGTAAAATTTGTTTATGATACAATTTGTTAAAAGCTATATATCTCTAAAAATATTTATGTGTTGATATCATTACATGTGAACAACAAGATATTTAATACAAAAGACAAGAAACACCCTTTTTTTTCGAGAGTTGGATTGCAAAGAAGGTATGCCAGATCTTAACATTACCTACAACAAACCATCATAGGTCCTATCTTATTGATCCCATCCCTTGCATCCCTTGCATCCCTCGCTTCTTGTTCCCCAATGAAAACTCATATCCTTCTCACTCATGATCAAAGCTACTACTCAATAACCAGAAAATTTATGAGTTCTGGTTTACCCTATGAAAGCCACGTTGTGGAGTTTCCAGTATTGACATATGTCAATATTAAAATTTTCACAAATCATTGTGATGTTTCCCTAATTGAACTTCTCTCATTAATAAATAAATTAAATTATGAAAAAAAACTAATAGGTCACTTCTCTCATTAATAAATAAATTAAATTATGAAAAAAAACTAGCAGGTCAGACCTTACCTTAAGATGATGACATATGCCGCTACCACAACATGTGATGATATTAAGAAAAACAATCACATAAATCAATTTTATCTAGATACTTGGGTTTTGATTATGTTTGGAATCAATTTTTAATGCTCCATTATGAATATAATGGATGAAAATGCTAATGGAAAAGAAGTCTGAACATATATTTATATTTTACAAAGGGTTAAAATGTGAAAAAAGTCTCTCCAAATGAGTTAAAGGGTTCTAGTTTTATTATTATACATATATCATCAAATTCCCGTAGTATTTTATAAAGGGTTCGAGGCCTATTTTTCAAAATATAAATGTCTGCCATATAAGGTTATACCTATGCTATACTAATTTGATTTTCATTCCTATAGTAAAAACATACTTTATTAATGCCACGTTTAAAGGGTTTGGATGGTTGTAAAATACATTTTATATTTTTCCTAACTTTATTGTCCATGAGTTTGTGGCAGCCGTGCATCATAAATGAAGTTTTCACTCTATTAAAAATATAATTTGTAATAAGACTCTACATTGAATTATGGTTACATCAAAGATCAAGAGCCGAAACAGAGTTTATGTGACATTATCTTTGAGCAGTGCTTGCTTTAAAAAAATAAAAACAATTGACCATGTAAAGTAAGGATTGGGGTATCATTATACTTATCGACAACATTTGATTGAACATAACATTATTCATTTGAGTTAGTGTTTAAAAGTTGAAATATAGTTCATGATTTATATATTTGGTGTTCCGATTACACAACATGTCACCACTTGGTAATACAATGTGTTAGTATTGTTATAGATTATTGTGCTTAAACAAATGATTTACATGGATGACATTTTATGTATTTGAAGTTGATCATTTATTGTGTTCTTGTTAGGTCCCTATAATACTAGTGATTCCCCATTACTATTGTAGTTGTATCCCTTAGTAATATTGTTGTGCCCTTATTGTCTCCATATTGTTATTACTGTGCCCCATAGAATCCCTTTATTGTTATTTTTGTGTCTTTATATTATTATTGTTAGGGCGGTTTGGTTATATTGTGACCCCTTAGACTCCTATATATAGAAAGGAGGTTTTGTCATTTGAATCATCTAAGAATTTTTTTCATTTGTGTAATGTAAAGGAGGTTGCCCCCTCGAAGAGGCTTATTTCTAAAGCGTTGATCTATCTTTTATATCTTTTTGTGAGCTAGTTTCCTAACATTTGGTATCAGAGCTTTGGATTCTAGGGCTTCACTGCTCCAAACAAGACATTGTGGCAATTTTACTATAACATTTTTTTTGAGACGTTTCAGAAGTGAAAACAAAAACCCATTTGAGACAAAATCACGTTGAACCTTGGGTCCAAATTTCAGAGCTTGTATCACTATATTCTCAAATATATGATCTGAGGAAGTTAGTGCTTTTGCAGACCCCTGAATTACATTTCAAACAGGTCACCTTGGGAAAATTGCCATAACTTTAGCTCTGAATTTCAGATTGAATTTTCGTAAGAAGTTACAAAAAGAGGATGGACTGTAGTTTTTGTGTACTCATTTTTAGAACCTAAGTTTGAAACAGTGAGGCACGGTATGTCATACAATTTTGCTCTACTGAACTAGTCTATAATCAACAATGTAAACTTTAAAACGAGAACTATAAACTCAAAACGGGAACTCTGGCCAAAAAAACCCAAAAAACATCAAAAATAGTGCTAAAAATGAAAAGTGTCTATACTGGAACGATGTTTTTATTTTTTAGGCATCAATTTTGAACATGTTTTAAAAATGGTAGTGAATACGAAATTTATTATGAAATTTTCGTGCAAAATATAGCTTCAAAATGAAAGTGATGATACTGGAACAATGATTTTTTTTTTAGGGTCAATTTTCAAAATTTTTAAAAAATGCTAGTAAAACCAAAATTTTATGTGTCAAACAAAGTTGATTGATGAGGAAAAGAACACATTAATGGTTTTGGTAAGAATATCATTTCTTTCCTAAGTACAAATTTAACATGGTTTTCAACCATAACATGTTAGATACAAAAGAATTGAAATTTTTCAAACTATAAAAATAAAAAAAATGACTTTATGGAACAAATTACATCACTAAATGAATTCAAAATCATTATTTGTATATGAATAAAACTAATTATATCTCTAATTTAATATTGCATTGTAGATATTTTAAACAATAAAATTTATCATAATTAAAACATATAATCCAACAACATAAAAATGCCTCATAACTTCTCATTTAACACCATATGGAAAGCATTAATTTTATTTGAAGATACAATGCATACATCAGTTATATAAACTGTCTTAAACAATTATTCAAAATCACTCATATTTTCTTGCACACCATCAGAATTCTCATCTTCAGATGAGTGACTGGATGCTGAGGAAGATGTTCCATATTCTTCTCTTTCATCAACTAGTGCCCCATCTGAGTCCACATGCATGCCCAACATTTTAGGTTTCAAAATTCTTCTAGATCTACGACTGGTTTCAGCAGACTCCCATGTCAACACTGTTCCTTCTGGTAACAACCTTTTCTAAATATCTATCGTCTTGAAGCGAAGAGTTTCTCTCTTTGTTAAATTGAAGTCATAAACAAGTATGTCAACATCCTCCAATTTTAATATGTCTGTGCAGTGGCAATTTATATTTGTACCCTTTATTTTTCTTTTTCCGCCATTTTTTTGTCAACTACCATCTTTGGTTTATACACACCATTGAATGGTTGTGTATATGTGGCATACCAATGTACTTCAACACTTGTAACATCCTTATTTTCTGTAAAGACCGTTATAACTTTAGCAACCCAAAATAGATAGCCATTGGGATCTCCATCTGCTAGCACTGCAATCATGCAACCCTCCTTAATATCCTGTACTGAACCCCTATAAAGGTCTTCCATGGCTTCACGTTGTGCCTGAGATCTTCTAGAACCAATATACATCTCTCTTTCCGCTGCCTGTGAAGAATTAATAATACCTTGATATTGTTACTGTTCAACAATGTTTACTTCCTCATGTTCATTCGACACATTTTGTGGCCAAATAAATGTATTTTTCAAAGGTATATCTTCATTTGTTGTTGTTGAAATGATATCACTTTGATTATTGAAAAATGACTCCCACCAAATTGAATCATCAATGTCAAAGTACTCATATGTATATCTAATACATTTTTTATTTCTTCCAAGCAATAAGAATAATTTATATCTCTATTCCATCTGCGTGCATTTTGAACTTCACCAACTGATTGTAATAACAATATTTTTGACGCAAATATTGGATGATCTGGAATGAACTTCAAAAATTGCAAACCTGATGACGGTGCCCATTCTGTAGTAGTTGAATACTTCTTGCCCCATATTAGTGTTTTCCCATCAATTTTTTTGATACGAAATTGATGTTTGAAGCTAATGTCATTAAGTTGTTCAATGCATTTCCCCTCACCATATGATCCCAAAATAAACCTTCGCATGTCAACAGTTTCTTCCAAAACATCAAAAGTAGGCTCTGGCATGTATGATTTCTTAATACATTCAATCAGTGATGGCAAGCTCCCAACTTCCTTCCTCCTCAATGTGACTGAAAAACGACTGAACATCTGATCAATATGGTCATGAGTGTGCCCAAAAAGAAGGAAACCAACCTTTACCTTTTGAAAAATTCTCAATTCAATAAGCGTGTTTAGATATCCAAAAACAACTTGATTTTTGTTTTCACGACAAGTGTTGTCCAATTGTAGATACAAAACTTCAGGAAGATTACCAGACCAATGAGAAATCACATCATGAATTATGGTTCTGGTCAGATTTGCATCATTATGAATATTTGGAGCTATGAAGTACACCCATTGGCAACATCTTCCCATTGAAGACCATACAACCGACCAAGTGAAACTGAATAAAATTTCCCTCCTGTAAATTTTTGGGTGTGGGAACAAAATGTGGTAAAAGTGTTTTCTTCTGGTCCATACCATCAATTATCAAACCCAAATATTTATTCAGATTATCATAACACTTCTTTCGATGCTTGTACAACTTCTTCCTTTCATTTGTTTGTTGTTTGCAATGCTCCTGGAGTTCTTTGACAATTAAATCTACACAACATAAAAGAAATTCATTAAGAAATATGTTTTCATAGTTGATGACTATACAATTTTAAAAGCTAAAGTTATGAATGCTTACCTCTTTCTGAGCCTTCACTTTTGTCCCTTTTTTATTTAAGAGAAGCACATGTACTGCAAATCCCCATCCTTGTCTTCTTAGGAATACAGACATTGTTGAATTCTTTCTTCCATACCTTCATAAAATATTGATATGTAATAAACTGGCCATGTCCCTCAGCACCTTCTGCATATTCTTTGTATAAGTTGTAGATTTCTCGTCTTGAAAAATTATCTGGAATATGTATTGTCTCTCTATTTGGCATACATTCTCCATGCTTTGAAAATAAATCTTTCATCCATGACATTGCAGTATTTGATAATGGCCCAAACTGTCTTTTATGACGTCCTTCTGAATAAAATGTGGGATCCTTTTCCAAATTTTCTTGAATTCTCGAGAAACGAAAATTCCCAATCAAATGAAACATTTTGAAAGCTTTTCTAGACATAAATAAATTTCTAATATGATAACCATAACCTAACAATGTAGATTGCATGCACCCAACTAAATATGAATTTTGCATACTTTTATTCATTGACAAATATATCTTCCTGCTTTCTAATGCAAATGTGAAATCCATATGTTTCAAGCAATTTTTTTGGCAACATTCACTTGAAATGAGAGCACTGATAGAACTTCTTCTCGTCAAATATTCTACTCTACCACTTGTATAACTAGAACAACTTACATTGATACGAAAAAGTTTGCTCCTACTCCTCGATACAATATTTCTTGGCAACATCTTCATCATTGGATCATC
This sequence comes from Pinus taeda, assembly GCA_000404065.3. Lineage (NCBI taxonomy): Eukaryota > Viridiplantae > Streptophyta > Pinopsida > Pinales > Pinaceae > Pinus > Pinus taeda. Next base: position 80,737 of record APFE031350413.1, read on the forward strand.
ATTTGTATAAGGATTTTCATCATCATTAAGAGGAATGTTATCCACACTATGATCAGCTCTGCTTTTCAAATATTGACTTGGAGGATATTCCTCATATTCCCCTTCTTCAGTGCTACTATCATAGTCCTTAGAATTCGGACTGAATGAAAAATTTGACTTGATGTTTAATGGATATTCTTCCTCATGTGCATTGTTAGTGCTACTCTCATAGTCCGTAGAATTAGGACTATGTCGAAAATGTGACTGTTTACTTATGAAAGATGCTACATCCTGTCCTTTGTCACTTCTACCTTTATACTCATTAGAATTAGGACTAAGTGCATAATCTTGTCCTTCATCACTACTGCTCTCATAGTCCTTAGAATTAGGACTAAGAGGACACTGTGACACTCCATTCTTTTGAAATTCATCATCACGCTCTTCATAACTATTGCTCTCATAGTCCTTAGAATTAGGACTAAGTGGACACCATGACACTCCAATCTTTTGAAATTCATCATCCTGCTCTTCATCATTGCTGCTCTCATAGTCCTTAGAATTAGGACTAACTAGACATCGTGACACTCCATATTTTTGAAATTCATCATCATGCTCTTCATCACTGTTGCTTTCATAGTCCATAGAATTAGGACTAAGTGGACACTTTGACACTCCATTCTTTTGAATTTCGTTATCACGCTCTTCATCACTGCTGCTCTCATAATCCTTAGAATTAGGACTAAGTGGACATCGTGACACTCCATTATTTTGAAATTTGCCATCATGCTCTTCAAAACTACTACTTTCATAGTCCTCAGAATTAGGACTAAGTGGACACTGTGACACACCATTCTTTTGAACTTCACCATCATTCTCTTCAAAACTGCTACTCTCATAGTCCTCAGAACTAGGACTAAGTGGACATCGTGACACTCCATTCTTTTGAACTTCACCATCATGCTCTTCATCACCGCTGCTTTCATAGTCCTTAGAATTAGGACTAAGTAGAACCTATGGCTCTTTATTTATTGGAAATTCTCCATCCCCTCTTTCATCAGTGCTACTCTCATAGTCTTTAGAATCAGGACTAAGTGGAAGAATTGAATTTCTATTCATAGTGGAAGAATTCCCGCTATATTCATCAATATGAATAAAGTTGTTACGTGATGAAGATGTTGATGGTGTATAAATCGAAAATTCACTATTAGAATAATCCATCCCTTTCAAATAGAAGATGTTGAATGATACAAATGGAGTCTCCTAAGGATATTATATAGTTTAAAGAATGAAATTTTCCCTCCAAAATTATTCCCTCCAAAAAGTTTCGCGAAAATATTTCCCCCTCCAAAAAAGTTTGTTTAGATTTATTTACCTTCATTATTTTATTCTACAATTTTATTGAAAAATGTAAACTAAATTTTTTTATGAAATAAATCACTAAAATTAAAATTGTAAACTACAACTTCTACATTAATTATTCTAATAGTTAAAGTATATAATATTTACTAAACAATTGAAACTTTTTTTTTTAATTTTAATAATATATTCTAAAACAAATTAATCCCACATTCAACTCATTGTAAAACAATTCTACAATATTTGCTTTATAGTATTTTAAAACAAATTATCCCACATTAACCGTACGTAAAAACATCTCCGTAATTTCACTTATATATTAAATTTCATTATCACTATTACTCACATCACATCCAGGTTTTCTGAAGTTGGTTGAAAAACTCGTGAATTTGTGGAGCGGTTATATTGCTATCAACAACATATTCAATGAAGAATTCTTGCAATTGAAAGGTAAGTAACATTTTTTTCCTTCAAAATTTTCATATTAAATTAATTTAATGAAGAATAATTTTTTATTTTTTTTAAATTAATAATTTTTCTGAGCCAAAATAACAATTACGTCCATCTTGATCATGGTGGGCCTAATCAAACTCAATCGACTAATAGTCGTGGGTGGGCCATTGTGATGTCGCGCAGTGGGCAGGGAGGTCGGGCGGGTGTGAGGGGGGCACCGGGGGGGGTGTAGGGCTGCGGTGGCCCACCCCGGGGGTGCCCACTGTGCGAGGGTTGGGTGATTCTCAGAATCGCCCAACCCCCGCGGCAGGCGGGTGAGCTGCTAGGGTGGACGCCGCAACCCGACTCACCCCTATCACCAACCCCCCACTCTCGACACTATGACCTCCTTCAACCACACCCCGTGCCCCTGCCTCCTTAACCCCCCTCCACATCCCGACATGACTCGTCAACACTCCCATCCCTACCCGCACCTTCCCCCTCACC